>LGRX02027438.1:0-21003 GCA_001247695.2 Cymbomonas tetramitiformis | reverse complement strand
TTCACCGTGAATAGATACGTATTGCGAAAGTCATATACACCCACGTGTATTGTCGGGAACCCTAACATTTTAACGAATTCGCTGAATAATTTCAGCTTCGAACCCAAAGTGGCCGGATTTGTGCGTATGATATTCGCGGCTGTCCGGACTGATGAGCTCGGGTGGTGCGTAAAGTTTCACCATGAATATATACGTATTGCGAAAGTCATATTCCTTGACAGTCTAGAAGATGCACACCGGTCAGGTGGTGGTGACCTGGTGTGTGGTTTTACTTTGACTTGGTGGCACCTTCTTCAATCTTTGGCTGCTACAAGATCTTCAATTGGTTTACTCTGAGAGCTTTTGTTTCACACAAACATCTTTATCTGGTATTAGCAGTTCGTAACACAACCCGTGTTTGGCTGTGACTGTTTGTTTTAGCTCGGCATTAGATCAGAAATGCACAGTAGGAGGTGTGGGCCAAGTGCCTCTAACTATTCCTGCTGACCTGACATTTTTGTTGCTAACACTGACTGGCCGTCACCACTCTCCTGTACGGAGGTGGTCTGCTGAAATCCGGGTATCTAGGACCCCAGGCAGCCCTGACAGGCAGGCCCCTGAACCCCTGATTAGAATCCGTCCAGAGGTAGTGACTGTGCCAGATGTGTCACCGGTCAGTAGTTTCCGACACGTGCCATTCCGACCGTTCCGACCGAGCGAGGTTTTAGGTTTCAACTCTCAGTGTTATTTTACACTTCAACTATTATCAGTTTTCGTCTCTATCACTGTTATCTGAAATATCATATATCGGAGATATACCCGCAGTATATCGGCAACAACGCCTACGGAAATCGGAAGTGACCAAAGTCACTTCTAATTACCGCGGTTGTCAAGATGCGTTTAAAGCGGCATGTTGTCACTGTGAGAGCGCATGGACGCTCATTAAACATTCAGGGACTATATGAGGGAAGTATTTATGCTTCTAGAACCTCTCTCTTTGCGACATCATCGCAAGAGATTTGGATGCAACTTGTACGGTTAGGTTAAACTCGCTCGAGAGAGAGCATCACCCATCCAAGAGAATTCACCTGTCCTATCTGCAAGACTAGTGCTCAGCACTCAAAACCTTGTTCAATTTAACGGTTAGGCCACCCATAAAGGTTCGCAACGTCGCAACGAGATATCAAACTGCAAGGGATGAGCCGCAAATGGCAAATTAAAATATATATATATATAACGGCATGAACTAGCGCCGGCGGATGCCCCTCTAGCTGAGCTGAAAAAGGCTCCTTAGGATTCACGTGATGTAGGATGGCCGGCAGGCCTTTGGACACTGCTTTCTGTTTCCACCTCTCTCTTTATTATGGAGGAGGTGGTACTGTCACGTAGAGACTGACTTACCCCCTCCCCACTATAAGGTGGGGGGCCTGTCTCCTGCTGTCCCCCTTCGGAGAGTTGTGTCACACGCAACAGTTGTCACGGTCACTGCACAAGCATACAACGCCTGACTGTTTTATGTTATGTCATCTTAGTATTCCGAAAGTCTGTGCTCACTGACTGTGCATTCTGTGGTATATACATATATATATATACCATATATATATATATATCCCTCACCAGCCCGAGAATCACAGTTCTCATCAATATACGCGAAAGAAATTTGGGTAATTTTTCGCGAAATACTAGGATAGTGCAACCGGCAGGTTCCGAGCACCGGAGCACTGCACCGTCCGAGAGTCCTACACCTACCGACCCGATGAACCAATCGCGAATCGGGGCTGACCGGATGAGCGAGTCTCGCGGTGTTAGATATACAAGGTTAACTATATATCGGTAACGGTGTGATAACAGTCAGAATGCTTTCACTTACTTCGGATAAAATTGATAAACCTAGAACCCGGTTTTGCTGTCTCGGAGTTCGCTAGCTAGGATTGTCATACGGAGTACGGAGCTATGGATTGCGGCTATAGGAAAGGTAACAAGCGACATATGCTGGATTTGACGCCCCGTGGGTCACTTTCTTATAGCTGTATTAGTACGCCGTACATTACGGGTGTCACAGGTTTAGGGTTTCCGGCTTAAGCCGAACTCTCGTTATGTTATCCGACACTTAGTTGGTTTACCGAAAGTAAAAGCATTCCGACTGTAGCCTAATATATAGTCACAACTATATATCTAACAGGTTATGGTGCGCCAGGCGCCTTCCACTAGGCATGTAGCACGGCTAGGTGGACGGGCTTGCACTATAAATTGCATAATCAATGAAAATGGCAGTCGCAAGAAGTTTCAAGAACATGTTAGAAGTTATAAGAAATCATCCGAAGGCAATATTTTACATTTTCGATAATTACTGTGGCCACACGGCTGCTATACAAGTCGCAGATAGATGGGCCGCGGAGCAGGAAATGCATGTCTCGTGGGCGCGTGAGATATGCAAATGATACGGTGAAGTTATTATTAGAAGTTGTGAGAAGTATCTAGAAGTTATTACTAGGCATCGAGAAGTGATATTTCACATCGGGTCACATTCGCGGGGCGTTGGGGAGCTAATTTCGTCTGTAAACTGACTGCTAAACAGAAAATGCATGTCTCGTGGGCGCGTGAGATATGCAAATGATACGGTGAAGTTATTAGAAGTTGTGAGAAGTATCTAGAAGTTATTACTAGGCATCGAGAAGTGATATTTCACATCGGGTCACATTCACGGGGCGTTGGGGGGCTAATTTCGTCTGTAAACTGACTGCAACAACAGAAAATGCATGTCTCGTGGGCGCGTGAGATGTAGCACGTGATACGGAGAAGTTATTAGAAGTTGTGAGAAGTATTTAGAGGTCATACCTAGGCAATGAGAAGCGAAATTTCACATCGGGTCATATTCACGGGGTGCTGGGGAGCTAATTTCGTCTGTAAAAAGGGCTGCAAAGCAGAAATTGCATATATTGCGGGTGCGTGAGATGTAGCACGTGATACGGAGAAGTTATTCGAAGTATGTACAAGTCATAACAATATACACCGCAACATAACAGTATCTACAATATATACAATATATACATCTACATAACACTAGAATCTCACAGAAGTGCCAACAACCGCTCATGCTCCCTCAGGGGTAGCATGTGCACATCCCCCCTCTTAACTAGGCGAACATCACATGCTAGTACGGCTTCACACGGAATTAAGCACTTCTTGCTAGTATCTAAGGTGTATGTATCTCGCACGTTTGGATCCGCCCACTCAAAGTATCTCCCCGAAATCACCGAGTCTCCAGGAGCAAATGTCTGTCTATAGTCATCACGGCGGATCCTCCCGCCGACCTCCGTGACACCCGACAGCGCCTTCACCAAGTAGTAGGCATGTGATGCGTCCGTAGGATCCTTCTTCACCGCCATGATGCTACCACGCCGCACGGCTACACTCACACCCGCCGCATACTCCTCCACCATGCCGCGAATCCTCACGGCGGCCGCGCCCGTAGCCGGCCGCAACTCCACATCTCTCCACGCATCCACGTGGGACGTCTCCAAGCATCCCTCCGAGTCCGGAATGGAGCGCACACACTCCGCATAACAATTCACACAATAGCATGTACGCTCACGTACCATCAACTTCCCCTCGCCCTCCCCCCCTCTTACAGAATGCAAGCGCTGCGTCCCATCCACCGCCTGGTATGCTGCACTAGCATTGTGATCCACCGCATGCAATCCTCCCGCCTCCTCGTGCAGTGCATCCTCTGGTACCAAGTAAAAAAACCGTTGATTGAAGCTCGCTCTTGCCTTGGCGTAACTGCTATCCGCACGTCGGCTCAATCTCTCGCAACAGAACGCATGCAGGTCTGCAGCGCAATTGGTGCGGGCATAGCACTTGTCACCCTCTGATATGACCGCCACCGCCGCTGCGTGCTTGACATGCGCCCCGCCCCATCCTGCTCCCCCTTGGCATGCGCCGTCTCAAAGAAGTTGGACCGTTGGCAAGGTACACCTAATGACCACTCGTATTTGCTGTTCGCCACATCTGCAAACCCTGCCGCGCACTTATTTTGTCCCGCACAACCATCTGCCCACTCGTGGATAAACAAGGGCTTTGCGATCCCCCTCCCGATGAAGTAGTCTCCGATGATCAACTCCCGCATGTACTAAATGAAGCGGTGATCGTGCTTCCGGTCATCGCTCAACAAGTACACGTAATCCTTCACCAACACTGGGTTCTCCGCGGTTGATTCCACCCCATCCACGGCCATACACGCATGTCTCCACACCACACAGACTAATATGGTCGCCTGCTTCACCACCCAATGCAGACTTTGCACTTCTCGAGGAATGTTCAATGAATGATTCTCCGAGAAGTCAAACAAGAACACCGCATGTCCCAGTGGTAAATTCCTGACGCACGTCTGAAACTGCCGCTGCTGGTGTAATGCCATGAAAGTGTGATATGCATATGGCCGCAGAAACGCGCAATCCCCGCAGCCTTCCAACTTCTTCCACGCCCATGCCTCCGGTTGCCCCGCGGTCGCGCTATTCACTAAGAAGTTCCCCTTGCACTGACAGTTTGGCGAAGCCCCCGGCTCGTGCCCCAGCAACAGCGCCTGCAACTTGGCGATCAAGGCGGCCAGCTTCGTCTTCTTCTGCACAAACTGCAGTCGCCGAATCTCCTTACCATCCTCGTCCATCTGTCCTGTGCCGCAAGTCTCATAACAAGACCACGGCACTTGCGCCTCATGCTGCACCTCACTGTCGCACACTTTGAAGTTGGCCAAGCCGCCACACTTCTCGCACCTCCCTCTCAAGCACTCCATGGCATGCTTATCCCCCACCCGCGGACACAACAAGCCCTCGGCGAAAGTTGATGTCGACCTCCCCGCCTTTGCAATAGTGCAAACCATTCCCGTGTTCCCCACCGCCTTTCGCCTATGCTCAGGTGTGCTGAAATCTGTATAGGCAGCCCTGACTGGGAGTCCCGGTCAGGCCCCTATGACAGATCCCTAGGACCAACACTGGACTGCTGACTGATCTGTAGGTTCGTACTGTGACACACGCTGTGTCACAGGTAGGCTAGACACCGAGACCGTCCGAGACCGTTCCGGATATATCTAGCTTAGGGTTTATTTATCTTACACAGTTTATCCACACGAGTACGAGACTTTCTGATATCTAGTGTACTTGGATATTCCGGTAGGTCGTGGCCCCATCCACGTTTTCATTCCACTTGCTATCTTGGCCATGATTGGCTAAGCAGCCGCTTGAAGAGGTGGTGCGCACTTGCGCGTTTGGGTGCGCCTAGGATTTGGACATGATTTTACGGTAGACGTCTTTTGCGGCTGCGAGTCATGGGCACCGCGCGTTGCTATTGCTCGGTTGTGGCAATGTTCATTTGCGTTATTTTACCTGCCCTGATCCCGCTGGTTTACGTATTTTGAGCTGGTGATCCGGACACCTTCGACCACTCCGACTTTTGCAAGTGCCCCACGCTCTTTTCGCCGCTCCGCACGTTCTGCCGTTACGTCATCTCTCCATTTCCGCCACAACACCCAAACGTGCTACCGCGCATCATCTTTTCTCTGGCTTTCAGAAGAATGGCTACATCTACACGAGCTCGCAAACGCCTATTGAAGGACTCCGACTTGGACGCCTCTATACGGCTTTTGGATGCGGTTCGGGACACTCCGACCGCTAGCACTCCACCTGTGGTGCCCCCTGCTGTTTCCAGCAACTCCGACACCGCTGTCGCGTTGCGGAGACATCTTGTTGACCAACACGCCGCTGTTGACGTGGTCTACAAGGGGAGGTTGCATCGGGCTTGGGCCAAGGGTATCCGCGAGGATATCCTTGGTTCCAAGAAACATCATTATCGTGGCACTGACGACACCGACCGTCTCTCCGAGTTGGTGGTGCAGCTTCGGACCGAGTTTGAGTCCGCTGGGCTGGACTTGACCCCCTTTGACCTCGACGACCCCACCTCTCTGGTTGTCGAGAAGGTGAATGGGCTTCTCTATGACGTCTTGGCCCTCGTCGTGGAGCGGAACTCTGTGGCCGACACCTGGCTTCGGGGTACGGACTCTTCAGCTGACCGAGATGGACGTCGGGCTCTCATCGACATCATCAAGGGGAGCGTGCCGGCGTTCTTACGCGAGAGCCACCAGCAGGAGCACGCAGCGCTTCGTTATCCCGCGGGCGTTGACCCGCAGCCGATCTTGGCTCGTGAGCAACGTCTGGTGCGGGATAACCGCGCTCCTGACTGGCGGCCCACCGACGAGACCCGCAAGCTCTCGTTGTACAACCGCCTCGACCCGGTCTTCTACGCGGCGGTGAAGGTGCGTTATCCGCTTGCGGGTGACCTCGGCGGAGTTACTCTCCGCTCGCTACAGGCTCTCGTCGTGGCCATCTTCCAGGCATGGGCACAGTCGGACGAGGGGGCGTCGGCACGTGAGAAGCAGGTGCTGGGGATGGACGGTAAGCCCTCCGCGCTGGTCACGTCGTCGGAGTACGCGGTGCTCCTCGAGGAGATCGCGGCCTTAAAGGCCTTGGTGCGAGGTGGCCGTGCGGGCGGGGGACAGCAGCCGCAGCCGCAGCATCGGGGGAAGCAGCATCCGAGGGGGTTTCGCGTGGGTGCAGGCAGCCCCCCCGCGGTCGGCTTTGACCGCGACAGCATGAGAGCGAAGCCGCTGTGCCACCGCTGCCGCAAGGCCGGTAAAGGTGAGGTATATCACCCGTATCGCGACTGCCCGCTTGGCGGTCGCCAACACTCACCAGCCACGGCCGCGGCTTTCTGCATTCCCATTGAGCAGGAGGACGCGGAGGGCCTGCACGCATTGGCGCTCGTGCAGGTCTTCCAGGACGCGGCGGACAGTGGGCCGGAGGCCTTCTCGCATGCGGCATTGGCGTATGGTCCGCCCGCGGTGCTCTCCGCGGACGGCGTCGGTGGGATCGACGTGGCGGCCTACGGATTCAGCGTGCCGCCTCCGCCTTCTGGCGGGACCGACGACGAGGACATCTTGCGGCGGCTTGATGCCCTCACCTCTGAGGTTCAGGCCGCCCAAGAAAAGGTACATTACACTCACGCATCCTTTGTTCCTGGGAGTGCGGTTGGGGAGCATGCGTCGGCTTTGGTGTGTGGCCCTGCCGCTGCGGCGGGGATCACACCGAAGGGGCAGGTTCCGGCAGGTGGTGCGGCGGTATCGGCGTCCGCCGTGCCGGCCCCTGCTATGCCTGTTTCGCGGGCGAAGGATGTACGGCCCGCGCCAGTTCAATCGGCGCGGGTAACCACCACAGAGGCGACATGCGGTGAGTTCGGAGGCTTCGTGCAGACGGTGAATCACGCCGCCGTCCACCCCTCTGACCTGACAGGCTATGACACGGACGACTACGAGGATTATGCCGACGGTACTTTCGCAATTAAGCCGCGGGCTCCGTCCGGTGCTGTCGGATGCGGTGTGCCGCCTTTCGGCTTCGGCACTCCGGCGATCGGCGCTCTCGCGGTGCTCTCTCTGTTGTGCATTTCTTTTGCAGGTGTATCTGCTTCGGCGTCCACAGCTTCTGCTGTGTCGGCATGTGCACCGGCTACGGAGGTGCCTTCGCCTGGTGGTGATCTCGATTGGGTGGCTCCGTCATTTTACTCTACGAGTGATTTTGTTGACTCCGTGATGCCGGCTCGGGATCTCTTGTTAGCTGGCGGTTTATCACAGCTTCAGCCGCCCGAGCCTCCTGACACTTTGAGCTTGCTAGCATTTCAGGATTTAGCTCAAGCGGACTTGGGCTTTGACATGGCATTCTACTACGGCATGGCCTTACATGAGAGCGGTCCTCTTGATGCGGAGCACTACTACGGTGCTGGTTTCTTTACCTCCTATTATGGGATGGACTTCCGTGAGGCCACCGCTGACTACTTTGACACTGTCGATTGACTTCTTGCTCACTCTGGAGGCACACCGACATGGTGGTGTGCAGAACTCCTGTGACCTCAAAGACTTCTTCAATCTGGTTTATGTTTTGCTTTGACTACTTTACAATCTTCAAACTGACTTGCTAGCACGGTTCCTTTCACTTGTTTAGCGGTGCCTTAATTGCCCGTATGCTTTTGTTCACGTGCTACCTAGAGGTTTCCAATTTGTGTATCAGAATGGCGCAGTTGGATTGGCAGTTAGACTTGTCACCTAGCTTCTGCCCTAACACTAGTATCTTACATTTCTGACTCTCCTAGCCAGTCACCACCCACAGTGCTGGGGTGGTGTGCTGAAATCTGTATAGGCAGCCCTGACTGGGAGTCCCGGTGCAGGCCCCTATGACAGATCCCTAGGACCAACACTGGACTGTTGACTGATCCGTAGGTTCGTACTGTGACACACGCTGTGTCACAGGTAGGCTAGACACCGAGACCGTCCGAGACCGTTCCGGATATATCTAGCTTAGGGTTTATTTATCTTACACAGTTTATCCACACGAGTACGAGACTTTCTGATATCTAGTGTACTTGGATATTCCGGTAAGGTGTCCTTCGAACCCGTGGGCAACATGTCGCCGAAGTGCACGCACATGGCGAATGCACCGCCTCTCGGGCCTTATCAAAAGCCCTCAATGACCATTCTCATGTCTTCGTGGTACCTACAACAAGAAGATATGTTGTCCTTCCTTCGCAGCCGCACAACATTGTGCGGCTTGCACACCCCTTGCTTCTCAAAGGAACGCGTTGCCCAATCTTGAGAGCGGGGTACTTGGCTTGAAACCTCCTATATATTACTAGTTGAGAGGCTTCCAACCAATGTTTGCTCACGAACTCCCTCGGTGTTCTCAAAGCACCGGTGTTGGGGTCACGTGCCAACACGACATCCTTTTTGCAAGGACTAACTCGAGTGTTGTCCGGGTGCAACCGAAAAGCTCTAATAAGAGCACAAGTCGCCATTGTCAAGCATCGGGTAGACAATCTCCGTTCCGCAAGCATCACGCCCTCCCAAAGGCCACGACGCCCTACCTCCGCAGTTGCCATGTGTGCCCCCTCCCTCAAGTTTGAATTTCCGACCACCCCAAGCGTTCCAACGCGTTGATGCACACCAAGCATCGTGCAAGCCGTACGCACCAAGTTATCCTCGGCCAAGTTGCTCTCAAATGCCGCAGCCGCTATCCCCCTCGTTAGACTAACGTTCGCACGTGTGGTTCGTCGTGCTAAGCGTGATAACGCGTCCCTCAAATTCGCCACAACACAATTCTTCACTGTCTCCTCGTGCCGGTCACCTAACGACACCAATGCCGCATTGCACTCCTTGTGCACCTCCGAACTCAAGCCAGCCGGAAGGGACTCGATATACGCCCTCACCGCACCCGCAATGCGGTGAGGGCTTCTCCCAAATGCCGTTCGCATCTTCTCGATCCACCAACCCTTATTCCCGCGCGTCAACTCCTCAAAACCGTCACTTACTTGCGGCAATTGACCTCTAGGACGTTCGTGCGTTTCCTCATGCCCACCTTGCAACTCGTCTGACATTTCCACATCGTCACAAACCTCCTCTGAGTGAGCGTGATTAACATCACCTTGTCCTTTTGCTGATGTCCAGGCCTCGCACAACAAATCTATCTTCCCCACCAACGTGTCAAGCGTATCCATATCATCATCTTTCAGGGGCCGCACTCCAAGAGGTATAATGCGAGCGGAATCTCCAACCTCTACGAGAAGGGGTAACAAGTCTATAAGAACGGGAGGAATATCCCAATTCGGTCCCGGATTGTAGGCAGCGTCGGAGCCACACATCAACGCCAAGAAAACGCTCACTGCAAGCAGCGTAATGTGGAGAGTCGTACATAACACCCCAAATAGGCACGATCGTTGATCCCGCACGAGCGTGACGTTCAATAACCCTTCCCCGATATGCGTCCCTGTCACCAAACAATCTAGTAAGACATACGTAAACCCTTCCTTGACGCGAAGTCTCACAGCAGCACAATCACATGTGTATTGTACACACGTTTCGGGGTGTAGATATTCATACCGTTAAAGCTTGTGGGATTGGGGCGCCGCTTCGTGCTGCCACCCATATTCGCGCCCTCCTACAACGTTTGCTCCGATTCCAAGACATATCGCGTATGCACATCCATAGTAATATATACAAGTTTGTCTTTCTCTTCAAGCATTTTCACATACTTACTTCCACGAAATGCTTGGGCGGTTTTGTCCTCGATTCATACTGAGCTGACGTGACACGTGCATGAACATTTCTCGTATGTCGGATCCGATCCCAGATCCATCGACGTACGAGAAATGCTTGGGCGGTTTTGTCCTCGATTTATACTGAGCTGACGTCAAACGTGCATTAACTTTTCTCGTATGTCGGATCCGATCCCAGATCCATCGACGTACGAGAAATGCTTGGGCGGTTTTGTCCTCGATTTATACTGAGCTGACGTCAAACGTGCATGAACATTTCTCGTATGTCGGATCCGATCCCAGATCCATCGACGTACGAGAAATGCTTGGGCGGTTTTGTCCTCGATTAATAATGAGCTGACGTCACACGCGCATGCACATTTCTCGTATGTCGGATCCGATCCCAGATCCATCGACGTACGAGAAATGCTTGGGCGGTTTTGTCCTCGATTTATACTGAGCTGACGTCACACGTGCATGCACATTTCTCGTATGTCGGATCCGATCCCAGATCCATCGACGTACGAGAAATGCTTGGGCGGTTTTGTCCTCGATTTATACTGAGCTGACGTCACACGCGCATGCACATTTCTCGTATGTCGGATCCGATCCCAGATCCATCGACGTACGAGAAATGCTTGGGCGGTTTTGTCCTCGATTTATACTGAGCTGACGTCACACGTGCATGAACTTTTCTCGTATGTCGGATCCGATCCCAGATCCATCGACGTACGAGAAATGCTTGGGCGGTTTTGTCCTCGATTTATACTGAGCTGACGTCACACATGCATGCACAGTTACTGCGTCTCAGCGCCCTAGTTGGTGCAAGCGAGCGGAAACCATTGCTTGAAGAACACTTCTTAGAGCTAGCACTTCGTTCGGAAACTGCAATGACCTCAAGAAACCGAGGCGGAAACAACGCGCCTGCCAAAACCCGTGCGGGGAAAATGCCCCGAAACGCCCCTGAATACCACCGCTGCCATGTCGATGGATGCGACAGTAAACTAATTCCAGCGCAGACTTGTAGGGTTTGCAATAGGAGCTTTCACTTTAGCTGCGCGAATAAAAAGTATCCGGCGGTGCAGTGTGGTGCATGTAAAGAGGTACTTCCGGAAGATAGGTGTTGCTATTGTGATAAGGGGGCTTTCGTAACACGATGCAAGGTGTGCGAGTTGCGCTACCACCCAAAGTGTCAAGAGGGAAGAGGGCTAAAGAGAAATTTGTTTAACTGCGGTCGCAAGGAATGCGTCGAGCCTAGCGGAGGAAGATCGGAACCCACTGTCGTGAACATGCACGACATACAGGCGACGAAACAACTGGGCGAGCTGCCAGGTCCGAAGACCGCTGTGAGGAAAGCTTTAGATTGGAATGCGTTCGATCATGCCCTCACGATAGCATACGATAGATGCTATAAAGGTCATGAAGATGGTGAGCACCTTTTCGAAGCACTATTCACATGTTGGGAGAAGCTATAGTCATGCGTATGGATAATGCCTGAAACGTTTGCTTGTGTAAACGCGCATGGTTTTGGTGTTGTATGAATTAGGTGGGCTCGCCACGGGATCGCAACTGCCTCCTCCGCCCTCACGCCCACCGCCAGCACCTGAAGAGTGCTGCTATATCTGCGAGAAGGATGATGGGCGTGGAGTGCACAGGTGCTCGCACTGCGGTGCGCAGTACCAAAACGTGTGCCTTTTGAGCAAGGGCATTGAAGAGGTGAGCTGCTGTGGTAGGCCGGAGTGCATGGCGAAACGCACGGTCTACCCAACCTCGCAAGCGGAGAAAGACACTCTGGCAAAAAATGGCGACATGCTCCTGGAAGGCGCGTTCCAGCAGAGTTTGACGTGGCCACCGCCCCTTGAAGCGGCCACACCCCCCGAGGTTGGTGAGGGGGATGTTGAAGCGCCGTCGGGAGCGGCGGAGCAACCCGCGGACGCTCCCGCCCCCACGAGCACGGAGGTTCCCGCGGCGGGAGAGCCCGCACCGGCGGAGGTGATGGTGGTGGATCCGCCCCCAATCTCAGGGAGCCCCGCGGCGGGAGAGCTCGCACTTGCGGAGGTGGTCGTGGAGGAGGCCGCAATCACAAAGGGTCACGCGGCGGGAGAGCCCGCACCGGCGGAGGTGGTGGTGGATCCGCCCCCAATCAAACACACTATTCGATGAAAATGATATTATCATATGTCATTTTTGGATTTATATATATTTCAAAAAAATCAGGGTTTAGTGATATTTATGCGCGAAATAGGGATACATAAAGGCAACACGGTAGAAAAGTGCAGTATGCGTACAATGAAAACACCGAAATATGCATACATGTATCATTCTTTATTCAAATGTTTACGAGTAGAGTACTTTTCACCCTATACCGTCGAGGCATGACTGATACTATCAGTCAGGGCGGTCGACAAATCCTACTATTTTATTCATCATTCTCATCTTCCTCATCTTCATCATTCTCTTCTTCCTCAGATTCGGCAGTGGCCGCTTCCTTGCCCTTCGCCGTCGGTTCGCTCTTCTGTTTTGGCTTCGTCTCGGCGTCCTGATCGGGCTCGTTGTCGAAATTGATCAGCCGTTGCTGCGCAGAGCTGACCATGAACTGGTCGTGGTCGAAGCCGATCGCGTTCATACCACACCTCATGGCGGCCATGGACGTCGAGCCGACGCCGCAGCAAGCGTCGAGAATCCAGTTGAGTGGATGGCCGTTCTCATCCATCTTGCCCGGATTGTCACCGAGCATGTGGCACTGGATCAGCTCCATCAACAGAGCTTGGGGTTTCTGATGGTTATTCACGGCTTTGTTGTCGCGTTTGAACATCTGGTGCACAACCGGGAAGCCGCGCAAAAGTGACGCGCGGCTCACACGTTCACCTTCTCCAGTATCAAAGTTGAACATCCACTCCGGCTTTTTAGTAGACTCCCCCTGGGCATCGCTCTTTACATGGTACCCCAGGCGCCACATTCAACGTCATTGTAGCGCACGGTCCTGTTGGGGTTCATGTTCACGTTCTGCTTGTGCCAGAAGAACCGCTCCGCGCGGCCGGAGCAGTAATTGTCAATCACCTCCAGGAAATCGCTTTGTTGGACGAAACCGCAAAAGATAGCGATAGTCCATGCCGGGGCGGTGGTCTTGGCGTTGAAAGACTCCAGGAACGGTTGCACCTCCTCCTTGGTCATCGCGTCGGGAGTCTTCTCCTTGTCAAGGGCGTAATTGCAGTCGATGATCGTCCCCGTGAAGGGCAGCCTCGGGACGTCCTTCATATCGCTCATGCTGCCCTTGACGATCTTCCAACGAGGGAACATCGGCACGTTCGTCTCATGTGTGGGCTCGTCCTCCTCAAGGCCTGCCTCTCCTGGAACCTTAAGCTCCGGCCCCTCGGTCCGCGCCTCCCGATAGAGTTTGATGTCGACTTTCACCTCGACCTGTTGCAAGCCTAGGATGTGCCCCGCGCGTGGCGCCTGCGCTTCTTGGAGATTCGCCCGCGCGTTCTCGACGTAATTCAAGATCGCGTGCGGAACTTCCCCAGACCCCCCCGGCGCGCTCCCCCCTGAGTTGAAGGTAAGCAGCCGATCAACGACTCGATTTTCTCTTGGGAGCTCCAGTAGGGGGTGAACTCGGCCTTGAATGCGTCCCAGGTTTGCAATCCCGCCGCGGACACCAAGTGCTTCTGCACCATGCGTTCCTTCTTGAACTGGCTTATCATCAGGCCCCCCTCTTTTACTGACAACTCCTTCTGAATAATCAGGCGCAGATACGTGTCCACCTTGTCGAACTCCGCCTCCCCCGCCAAGCCGCCCAAGTTAATCCAGAACGTCATACCCATGGATTTGGCATTGTGGAGAAACTGAGCTTCTTCCACCAAAATGCCTGCCCCTTTAGACGAGCCCGCTCCGTGGTCCCCGCCTCCTCGTTGCACCTCGTCTTCCATCTGCAAGTAAAAAAAACATTTTTAGAATGTCTTAAAATATAGAAAAGGATGCTTTGGGGGGGTAAACACTGTTTGAAGCAAAAGTAAAAAGTAATTTACCTGTCGGTTGGAGGTGCCTTTTTGCCAGCTTTCTTGGCGGGTCCCTTAGCGGGCGAAGATGAGGCCTTGCGCTTTTTGGTCTTCGAAGCCAAAGGGTTTTTCATGCCCTTCAGGTCAAACCTTCTGTAAGCCTCCATGATCTTAACGCAGAGGTCCCACGTCTGCGGCCGGAAATTGGCAATTGTCCAGTGCATGAAGTAGTGGTTGATTTGCACGCCGCCGAACACAGAATGCTTGGACATCGCTACTTCCTTCACATGCGTCTCCATCGACTGGTTCAAGTGAGACATTACGGGGTACCAACTTGTGACCCGATCGAGGTGAGCGTTGATGTCATCCTCCAGCGTCTTCACCGTCACGTCTGCCTCAGGGAGGGTCTCAAGGTCTCCCTCGCGCTCAGACGTCTCCACATCCTCGATGTACTGGAATCCCTTGGGATATTTCTCGATATCCGGGACTGCAAATCCATGCTCTGATTCGAACTCCGCCATTTTTTGCACCAGCCCTCCGACCTCGTAATACCCAGGTTGATAAGAGGTACCCTCTTCGGTGTCCTCGGGGACACCGGCGACGAACTCGGAGATCAACGCATCTCGGTAAACCTTGTACACGACCCCATTCTTTTCGAAAAGGGTCGAACGAAGCCCTTGCATGAACTGAGTGTGGTCTTTGCCTTTCGTCTTCTGGTCGATTTGGTTCTGCATCTCGCCTAAGAACCGAATCATGTCAGGCGTGAGACCGATGTAGATCTTGCTCTCGAAGAACTGGAAAGCTATCTCCAACGGGATTTCCTCGTGACACTCGTCGGTGGCTTGATAACAGTGCTGGTGCCCAAAAACCTTGCCTCTGTATTTTCCCGCGAGAGCTTTTTTTATGGAGAATTCGGCACGGGTTTTGACATCGTCGATCGCAACAAGACCCGCATTGAAAGGGGCCCACGGGTTCTCCTTCCTGCTGTTCTTGATCTCGTTCACCCAGCCCCTCTCTTGATCCCGGCAGGCCTCGTACCCCGTCGCGTGGTACAGGCATCCAATGGGGAGACGAAACACACTCCCTTGCTCCGCCGCCTCGTCGGTCGACATCGGGTTCGGCCACCGGTGCTCCATCTCGATTTGCCTGCACAGCTTTGCTTTCTCCTCAAAATCCATCTTTGCTGCATGCTCCACTGTTAGCTTAGCGTGCCACCCATGTGCAGCCACCTCGGCTGCCTTCCTTGCCTCAGATGGGGTGGCCACTTGAGACATATCCACATTGGCGCCCGCTCCAGTAAAAGCTCTGGAGCCACTAGGTCCTTGAAGGGCGCGTTCGGCAGCACGCTGCACCTCCGTTCTCCTGGCAGCCTGGGACAAGACGAAACTGTTCATTAGCTAATGAAAGCCTTCCGCCCCGGTCAGGGCTCAGGGCGCGCGGTTCGAGGCGGAAGGCGTTCATTAGCTAATGAACGCCTTCCGCCCCGGTCAGGGCTCAGGGCGCGCGGTTCGAGGCGGAAGGCGTTCATTAGCTAATGAACGCCTTCCGCCCCGGTCAGGGCTCAGGGCGCGCGGTTCGAGGCGGAAGGCGTTCATTAGCAAATGAACGCTTTCCGCCCCGGTCCAGGCGCAGGGCGCGCGTTTCGGGGCCGAAAGCGTTCATTAGCTAATGAACACTTTCCGCCCCGGTCCAGGCGCAGGGCGCGCGTTTCGGGGCCGAAAGCGTTCATTAGCTAATGAACGCTTTCCGCCCCGGTCAGGGCTCAGGGCGCGCGTTTCGAGGCCGCGAAAGCGTTCATTAGCTAATGAACGCCTTCCGCCCCGGTCCAGGCGCAGGGCATGAAAGGGACGTACCGAAGCCTCTACAAATGGTACCTCGCCAGCAAGTCCGAGGTCATCGATCACTGCCGCTGGTCTCGTCCTGCTTTGCCAGAAAGGAGCTGTAATCGACGCTTTCCACGCCTGGTTTACATAGCTCGCTAGATAGAATTCTTTGCTTTTATTTTCGTCTGCTGCTCTAGTTTTCAAACTTTGAAAAGCCAAAAGCCGATTTGTGTGCTTTGGAAGGCTCAAGGCTTCCTCAAAGTTTGCGCTGTCTAATTCGATCACAGTAAGCTTTCTGTTTTTGTACGCGACGAAATACAGAATTGGAGTCTCGTTCTCAATGATACTGTACGCTACGCGTTTCTCAGGAACGAGGCTACCCCCGGATACAGTCGAAGAGGTAAATTTAGGAAAACTAAAAATTATTTCTTCATTTTGCTCGGCAGGGTCATCAGAGTGAATCAGTAATTGCAGACTGTCCGAAGGATCGTCGGCTTCAAGGGTTCTAACAATGCTCCACTTGTTACCAAGATAGTGCTGAAAAATATGTTGAGCCCTCAGTGCTTGAAATGTTTCGAGTGTCGCCATTGCGAAATGAGAGAAATTGGCTGTCAACTGTGAAAGGGGTGTGTGTGAAAGAACTTTGAAAAAGTGATGTAACTTTAGCACAATATTAAAAGTCATTTCTGGCGGCTAAAAATGACATGTCGAATATCGATGTCAATTTTAATCAAAAATGACATGCGCTGTCGCTTTTTGATTCGGTCTGTTCAGATCAAGGATATGATTTTAAGATATCCTGGTGTGATTTGCGCTGAAATCGAGGATCGATCGATTCAGTAAGATAGAAATTCTTGGTTGACTCGCAAGTCTATATCATTTTTAGAACGTAAAAAACGGCTTCATAAGCTAATGACGGCTAATTTTGACGAAAATATGTTTTCTATTCCTTTCGATGAAGGTTGCGAGATTATCTGCAAACCGTGCCCGGGAATAGTTATTGAAGATTCCATGGAAATAGGGGCTGACTTTTTCAATCATGAGCCAATTCCAAGCACAGCCCCAAGCGCGAATACGCAATTGGTTCTTTGGAACGCGCCTTTGACGTGTAGATCGGAAGTTAGCTCTAATTCTTCACGCGTTTCCGGGTCACGCGCTTTGCGCGAAATTGACTTACAAGAGATAAAAAGCAGACTTGATACAGAATTTTCAGAGACAAGTTTGGACTTGAGGAATGAAGACCCCCTTGTTTGTTTAAATGGTGAAGTAAACAAGCAGATTGTCGTGCGCAAACCGTACGAATCCGACATACGCAAGAAACAATATACGGGCGTAATTAGTATTAAGCAGCGACGTTTGCAGGCTGACAGTATATCAATGGCAGAAACCATTAAGTGCAATTGCAAGTCGCACTGCTGTCTATCTTTCTCATCCGCAGATATTCAGTCTTTTCGCGAAAATATTTTCAGTATGTCGCAAAAAGATAGAAAGGAATACTTCATCAAAGACTTGCTAAAAAACAGCTTTCGATCTGAGGACAAGTTCGACTTCAAATACTTTTTGGGCAAGAAGCAGGTATGTTTATTTTTGAACTCGTTCATTAGCTAATGAACGGCCTTTGGCCAAAGCGCGACTCACAATCAGACACTTTGGCTGCAGGAATCGTTCATTAGCTAATGAACGGCCTCTGGCCAAAGCGCGACTCACAATTAGACACTTTGGCTGCGGGAACCGTTCATTAGCTAATGAACGGCCTCTGGCCAAAGCGCGACTCACAATTAGACACTTTGGCTGCGGGAACCGTTCATTAGCTAATGAACGGCCTCTGGCCAAAGCGCGACTCACAATTAGACACTTTGGCTACGGTAACCGTTCATTAGCTAATGAACGGCCTCTGGCCAAAGCGCGACTCACAATTAGACACTTTGGCTGCGGGAACCGTTCATTAGCTAATGAACGGCCTCTGGCCAAAGCGCGACTCACAATTAGACCTTTTGGCTGCGGGAACCGTTCATTAGCTAATGAACGGCCTCTGGCCAAAGCGCGACTCACAATTAGACACTTTGGCTACGGGAACCGTTCATTAGCTAATGAACGGCCTCTGGCCAAAGCGCGACTCACAATTAGACACTTTGGCTGCGGGAACTGTTCATTGGCTAATGAACGGCCTCTGGCCAAAGCGAAATTTTTCTTGGACCTTGTGATAGATTGTGTAATGTCATCACAGGAATGTGGAATATTGTATCATAAATTTCTAAATAAATTTCATAAAGTACATTCGCGACGCGTTGGTCGAGTTGGTACGGCGCTAGGCTATGAACCTCGCACTCGTGGGTTCGATTCCCACTGAGGGTCTAGGTTGCGCAGATTTAAGGCGTGGTTTGGAGAGTGCTGACGAGCATGCGACGGCCGTCCCGCCTGTAGACGTGCAGTGTTGGGGGTGTCTCCCAAGCGTCTTAAATTGGCATGACCTACCAAAACCCTTATGCATTTTCTAGATAATGTGTTAATAATTTTTGAGTGACAGTTTTTTTTTTTGTAACAGGTGTGCTTTAAGTTCTACTATATGGCTTACGGCATCAGCTACGGGTATCTTCACGACTGTCGGACACGCGTGCTCGAGGGCCGACACACGTTTGTTCATGGATTGACGTACGAGGAGGACAACCGCAAGATTTCTCTGAAACGCGAGTCGGTCGTCGCCTGGCTCAAGAAATACGCCGACGAATACGGACAACACCAACCTGACAAAGAACCGATTCATCTTTCGGATGGATTGACCATCGAAGAGCTGTGGGACGAGTACAACGAGGGCTTGCAAGAGAATGAGGAGAGGAAAAAATGCTCTCTCAGTTACTTCTACAAAATATTTGACGAAGATTGCAGGAAGTGGCTCAGGGTGCATTTCACACTCTTGTCTGCTCCTTCCAGATCAGGAGGTCCTCCCGTAGTGCGCGCCTGACTGTACTGGGTACATGGAGGGCTGGCCCAGATGACATCAAAGAATCCCGGTGGGTACTGAGTGGGGTCCCAGTCCTCCATTGATGCGAGATGGTCGGGTTGCCATCGTGGGTCGTTGTCGAGCGTAACCACCGAGGCAGACGGAAAGCACTTTGCAAACTCTCTTTCCACCGATCCGGTCCCGCTGAACAACACCAAGATTCTCACTGGCCGGGTCTTTCGCTCTTCAAGGTCGGTGATCACCACTAGCTCTCCGTTCTCCAAGATTTCCACCCGCTCCCACGGCAGACAGAAGTCTTCCGGTGGAGAATCCACTTCTGGGACGTCACATTGATGTTCCATTAGTTGGGATAAAGTGACACCAAGGTGAACGGGCTGTCGTTGTTGACGTTGACGTCGGCCATGCTCAACGGACTCAATCCTGTTCATGATTCCAAACCCATATCATGGGTTTTAACCGAAATGAGAACCCATGATATGGGTTATTAAAATTTTCGGAACCCATGATATGGGTTCTAAAAATCTCTAAAACCCATGGATAACCCATAACCCATGGGTTCTTGCTAGAATTTCAATGATATCAATAAATGTGTTAAACAACTCGGATCGGATGGGTAATATTAGCTTATTCGTAGGTTAATTTTCAGCTTATGCATAAGCTGATTTTCAGCTTATTCGTAGGTTAATTTTCAGCTTATGCATAAGCCGATTTTCAGCTTATTCGTAGGTTAATTTTCAGCCTATGCATAAGCTGATTTTCGGTATATTCGTAGGTTAATTTTCAGCTTATGCATAAGCTAATTTTCAGCTTATTCGTAGGTTAATTTTCAGCTTATGCATAAGCTGATTTTCAGCTTATTCGTAGGTTAATTTTCAGCTTATGCATAAGCTGATTTTCAGCTTATTCGTAGGTTAATTTTCAGCTTATTATGCATAAGCTGATTTTCAGCTTATTATGCATAAGCTGATTTTCAGCTTATTATGCATAAGCTGATTTTCAGCTTATTCGTAGGTTAATTTTCAGCTTATGCATAAGCCGATTTTCAGCTTATTCGTAGGTTAATTTTCAGCTTATGCAACCTAATGTGTTAGTAATTTCAGAGCTGTAAAACCTATACGATAACAGGCTTCAAGACAATTAAACCGGTTTTGAGACTACAATAACAGGTTTTGCTTAGGCAAAAGTTCCTTCAGCCACCATAACAGCGTACTGAATGTGATGGGGAAACGCCTCCTCGAAAGAGAGCACGGAAAGATATTCACCGTCTGACGAGAGCACTTGCATGCGACTAGACTCGTTCACAAGCGTAAGCGCTTCTCTATGAAATCTACACCCACCATCTGCGGTCTCGCGAATATGTTTGATCAGATTGGTGTTGCTGGGCGCTTTGCCATTATTAACGAAAGTCAAAATCCTCAGCGTTCCGCAAACCGTGTGACTATCGTCACAAATAGCACAGGCCCATGTTTGTTCGCGCTTGCCTGACTTAGGCCCAGCACTAATGATGCGGTCAACGTTCAAGGTGAAGTGCTTGAAAACAGGAGCATTTTGGATCAGAGTGGGTAGGCCATTATCAGCGGCTATAGGTTCAGCCGCAATTGCACTTTCAGTTACAGTTTGCGGGCCTTCGCCAGATAATACAGCTGGAAATGTCTCGTAGTAATATTTCAAGAAAGGAGCGGGATATCTCATCCAAAACAACTCCCCAGAAGCTACGCCTGTCTCGAGACTGCCGCTACCAGTCGGGCCCATTTCTTGTAGTTTAAATGCTGCGCATTTTGTGCCACCTGCATGCGTCAGTTGTGTAGAACGAAAGTGAGAACAATCGACGCTAATGCAATCAACGAAGTAAAATGTTGAAAATACATCGGGCGTTTGTGTGAGAGAATATCAAATGGCGCCACATCACGCACCTGGAAACGTGTGTAAAGCGTCGAACTCGACAGCAGTGCACATATACTCGAGGGTCCTCTCTTCTGTCAACGGAGCTCCGCTTGGACTCTCCCAGTAGTCGCAGGCACTTTGATCTGTTTTCCTATCACTTCAAGAGGTTTGCTCAGACACGGGTATTTTGTGAAGGCATGGTCTGTGAGCTGGGTAGCAGTAGGTTTCT
>LGRX02027437.1:0-23079 GCA_001247695.2 Cymbomonas tetramitiformis | reverse complement strand
CAGGGCTGATCATCAGGCGGGCTGTGGGGCGATGCCCGGGCAGAGTGGGGTGGCGCTGGGCTGGCGGGGGGCGTGTGAGAGAAGGCATGGGCCCGAACCCGGATCGAGGGGAGGCGGCTCAACGGGAGGGGGTGGAGAGGTTGGCGTTTGATGGATAGGGCGTGGGAGGACGCGATCGAGGAGATCGACTACACCACGCAGGATGGATCGGGTGGTGGGACGCAAGGATCTGGGGGGACGCAGGATGAGCAGTCTGAGCAGGCTTCTGGTGGGGCGGACGAGGCAGGCGCGATGGCATCGAGGCTCCTGGAGAGCATGGAGGATGTGCGGCGGGAGGCAGAGCACCTGCGCACTGGGAGGGATCAAGAATGGGGCACCGCCGAGGCGCAGTCTGGAGAGGCGCATGCGGGCGCAGGTGGGCGTAGCCAGGCGGCGACAAGTGTCCAGGACATCTTGGCGGAGTGGCATGACCTCTCATCGCCGGGCCCGGAAGGTGGGGTCTGGACTCAAGAGCAGAGTGGGGCCTCGCCGGAGCAAGCAATGGCCTTGGCTGAGGGAGGGGTGGCCACCTTGATGGGGGCGAGCAGGCGGGTGGCCGGCCTTCTTGAGCGGGTTGCTGGCATGGGGGCAACTGGTGAGGGTGACGTGGGAGATGTGGGGAGGCTCGCGGGTGGAGTTGACACACGCCGGGCCCCTCAGAGCCCGGGGGCCCATCCCGGCAGCGATGACCACTTACAACAGGTTGCACGGCAGCATACGGCATCTCATCAGCTTCTGGGCCCATTGGGCGAGGTTGCTGGCCGTGCCGGAACTAACGGTGAGCAGCTGTCGGGAAGGCGAAGACCGGATGGTGAACTATCGGCCACCGGGAGGGCTTGGGACGCACAGGCATGTCGGGGGATGGGACCCCAAGTAGGAACAGCGCAGAACAACAGTGGCGGTGCAAGTGTGGAGCGCATTGGTCAGATTCACAGACATTTGGCAGGGTTTCCGGCGCAAGAGCGTTGGGGTGGGAGTGGTGAGAGGGGGTTGCAGATGCAGTTTGGCAGTGGGCGCGCTAGGTCAGGCGGAAACAATGTGTTTTTTCACTCTCAGCCCCTGGGGATTGCGCTTGGGAACATGCTGACACATTTGATGGGTGGGCAAGATGCCCCGAGGCCAGGCTTTGGGATTGGCAGGGAGCAAGGTGGTGATGCGGAGCGCGGGATTCATGGTGGGAGCATGGCTAGCGCGACTCAGAGGGTGGATATGAATGGGCGCCAATGGCAAAGTGACAGTGCGCGAGCAGGGCGGTTGCAGAGGCGCTCTAATGGCTGTGCAAGGCTTGGGGGGTCCCATTCTTCACGACAGAGCTCCGGAAATTCTGGATGAGTGTTCCGAAGTGTGTGTTTATAATTATTCTTTGATCCCCGGCGTGGGTACATAGTGCAGCTGATCTTCTGTGGTTACGGGTTGCCAAAGGAGTCAGTCCAAGGATAAACACACACGGGAGCATAGAGGCCGCAGAGGGGCTCAGGTGGCCGAGTGAGGCTCAGGGAGCAGAGGGGTGGTCTTGCGCGTCGGCTTGGTGGTGAAAATGTGGCTCGCGCAGCTCGGGGGGCAGGGATGAACTGGCTTCAGGCACATCAAGGCGGCAGTGCGCCGGCGGTGCAGTTGCAGAGGGGCTCTGGTGGCTCAGCGAGGCTTAGGGGGTCCCATTCTTCACTAGTGAGCTCCGGAGAATCCGGATAGGTGTCCCGAAGTGTGTGCTGAATCCTTTGATCCCCGGCGTGGGCAAATAGGGCAGTCTTCTGTGGCCACGGAGTGTCAAAGGAGCCGCAAGGATAAGCATGCATGGGAGCATATAAGTGTCCCGGAGTGTGTGCTGAATCCTATGAGCCCCAACGTGGGTACATAGTGCAGTCTTCTGTGGCTACGGGGTAGGAAAACTGTGGACTCTGAGACAGTGTTAAAGACAGAGAGCTCAAAAGACAAATTCAATGACTGTATGACTGTATGACAGTATGACAGTATGACAGTATGACTGTATGACAGTATGACAGAGTACAGTACTATGTGTAAAGGTGAACAGAACAATGATGACAATGAGATTACAAGAGACAGAAGATCAATTCAAAATGGATACAGTATCTGTCACAAGAACACAAGAGTACTAGTACGAGTATAGAAGGAGCTATGACTGAGTAACAGTGAGCACTTGAACAGTGCTATGTGATATAAGCACTGTGTGTAACGAACAAACACCATTATCAGTTTAAATCAATCAACAGTGTGTGTGCGTATAAGTGTGTGTTCGCACACTTTCTACTAGATATATGAAGTTAGTAGAAGTTGATTATCCTAGGTTATGGGCCTGATATAGGTCTGATAGTGTAGATACAGCCGTCATGGCGGACGTAAAGTATCCTACGAGGGAATCGCAGCTTCAGGAATTGGTAGAGCAGCAGGCTAGTTTTATGAAATCAATGGAAGCGACAATTCAGGCTTTGATTTCAGAGAAGAAGGAGTCTGGGAAATCGACAGTGAATGAAGAAGCTGCGTCGAGTGCAATGAGCACTGCCAACGCACAGAAGACAGTTCAGTGCGTTGTGAAGTTGTTGGGTACGACGAAGTACACGGGTACAGAGAGGAATCAGTATGAGTCCTGGGTACAATTTAAGACACAGTTAGAGTCAGCAGTCACGTTTTATCCTGAGCTGCTAGAACTGGTGTGCGACTATCAAGTGTCAGATATTGCAGATATCAAAGGACTGAACGTGTTTATGCCTAAATCGAAAGGATATGGCAACACAGCTGCAGAGGAGAAGCCTTCATCACGGGCAGAAGACAAGCCTGCGTTACAGGCAGAGGACGAGGACGTTTTTGAAGAGGTCTTGGACGACAACGGCAGTTTTGTTACTGTGCCAGGTTCTGCGAGTATGGCCAGTACAATTTTGTCAGCTATTTTGAAGCAGGTGACAGCTGGGGACGCCTTTGACGTTGTACGACGCTGTGGTAACGACGGGTTGAAGGCGTTCAGGAAACTGAAGTGTAAAGTGGAGCCGCAGCTGTTTGGTCAACTCGCGGGCTCAATGAAGAAGCTATGCAAGCTGACGGTGAACGCCAATGAGGACCCGGTGAAGCAGTTGGGATATTTTGGTGACGTTATGTGCTCAGTGGCCAACTATGGGGGTGCAAAGCTTGACCCGACAACTGTGGAGGTGCTGGTGACTGCTCTGGCTGTTGCGGCTATGCCTATGGAGTATTCGCAGGTGGTTGCGGATATCAGTAAGGAACGACGTCCTTCGTTTGATATGCTTATGCAGAGGTCTGAGTATTTCTATGTGAATGTCGTACAGCAATCGGCGGTTCATTCATCGAGTATTGTGGGAGCTACTGTGGACGAGGAGGCTGTTGCAGTGGCAAGAGCACTGGTTGCGGACAGAAGGAGGCAGAGCGAGGAGAAGAGGTTCAATGACGGGAAGAAATTGATATGTCCTACGTGCTCTGGTGTACATTCTGCAGAGAAGTGCTGGATAAGCAACCCGGCAGGTATGGAGGAGTTCATCAAGCTCAATCCTGCTAAGGAGAAAGGGGTTCGTGAGAACTATGCGCGGAGGCTGAAGAAAATCGCGGCGAAGAAGTCACCTGACGCGGTAGCAGCGACGGTGGAGAATGGACCTTCATCGAGTTCAGCGAGGCCGCGTCGTACGGAAGTTTCTGCGGAGGAGCTGTGGAGCTTGGAGAATCATGAAGAAGTTCATGTTGCCTGTCCGGTGGTCGCTACAGTGGCAAACCAGAAGGTGGTATACACTGGTGAGGTATTGGAGGACACCTGGGTGTACGGTGTGTACGACAGAGACAAGGAGAATGACGCACTAGTGCAGAAGGAGTACTATGAGGACTCGGTGCATGAGGAAGACCTGTGTGCAGCAACTGTGGTGGACTCTGAGAGAGAGCTGTATTTTGATAGCATGGCCACGAGGTCTATTTTTAATGACCTGTCTATGTTTGAGGGCGCTCAGGTGAACGCGTCATCAGCGGTGGCGTTCAAGGTCATGGCTGGAGAGGTGACGACGTCTCGTGGGGGAGGCCGTGGGTATATTACCTTGTGGAATCGGGTGACGAAGAAGGCTGACGTGCTGTTGGTAGAGGCGCAGTATGTGCCTGAGTCCCCCTTCAATCTGGTATCCGCGGTGAGCCTGGAGGACAAGTACGGTTTGTATGCACAGTTTGGGGACCGTGTGCTGAAGGACAAGAAGAATCTGTGCGAGTACGACGTCTGTAGAAAGGGGAACGTGTATGTTTTACCTGAGGTTGTCGTACAGGAGGCGGCGCTGCCGGGGGTGGAGTGCGGCAAGAAGAAGAGTAGTCCGGTGAGGGACAAATGCAACTGGAAGTTCACCGAGTTCCAGAGGTGGAACATTGAGAAGGGGCCCTTTCATCTGGATATGTGTGCTGACGAGCACAATCGGCAGGTGAGCGAGTACTACTCGTTGGTGAACTCGGTGTTTCTTCATTGTCTGACGGGACGCAGCTTCTGGGGTAATCCACCGTACGACGATATGTTCATTGAGAGACTGCTGACCAAGATACTCATGGACTTTCCTAAGGACCCCGTGAACACGAAGTTTATGCTTGTGGTGCCGTACAAGCCAAATGCTGCGTGGTGGAGTTTGACGACGAAGTTCGAGGAGTTGCACGTATACTCGAAGGGCAGCGTGATATTCTCAGCGAGAACGGATCAGTGCTATAACGTGTCTGAGCTGGAGGAGTCCGAGCCTGGTCGTGTTTTTATCCAGGGGACTCCGTGGCCAGTGGTTGTGCTGTATCTTGATCAGTATGTGGTCCCGAGGGTGGACGTGAAGGTTGTTGCACATCTCAGGCTTGGTCATGCTTGTGACAAGTATGTGGAGGTCATGGACCTTCAGGGGTTGGACCTTGGGGTCAACTCTGAGGAATTGAGGAACAGCAATGTACTGAGCTGTTCGGTGAACTGTATGGCGTGCCAGGTGGCGGCGCCGAAGAGGCCATCACAGACGACAGATAGGGGAAGGGTCCCGAAGTCTGTACGGAAGGTGGTGGACAAGAGGGAGGTGTCTGTCAAGATGGGGCAGCTGACGTTCACTGACCATGGCGGACCGTTCGTGACATCTACAAAAGGTTATCGTGGGTACACTATTCACGTGGATGACTTTTCTGACGTGTGTCACTTCTATGTCTGGAAACAGAAGCTGGAGTATGTGGACGCTCTGGAGGACTATCGCAAAATGGTGAGGGCGACTGGGCGAGTGTTCCTTGAGGAGGAGACTCGTGTTGAGCAGGTGGTGTACGACTTGGACGTGCTGGTGTTGCACTCTGACAATGACTCTACCATCGTGTCTGGAAATACCAAGAAGTACTGTGAGGACAATGCTATTGTGCAGAGGACAACGTCACCGTACTTGCACGAGAACAATGCCAGGGCGGAGACCATGAACAAGTTTCTGCAGACGAAGGCGAGGGCTATGTTGGCGACTGCTGGTTTGCCCGCGACTATGTGGCCTTTGGCTATGAGGCACGCTGTGTATCTTATCAATCGACTTTGCAAGGCTGGGCTGGGTATGCAGTCCAGCTTGCAGGTGCTGAACCAGAAGTACGATCTGTCTGTGCTACGAGTGTTTGGTTGTCGTGCGTACGCTTTCATCGACGCGAGCCTGCGTTCCAAACTGGCTGATCGGGCTACTCCTTTGATCTACGTGGGACACGAAGAGAGATCTACGGCTTATCTGCTGTACAGCCAGGACAAGGAGAAGGTGGTCAGAAGTGGTATGGTCCGGTTCGACGAGCGCGTTGATCAGTATGGAAAGCTGGTGATGTCCTGGGATCCCTCTATGCTGACACCGTTGAGATCGTTGTACGACTGCGAGGCTCTGGATGGAAACTTCGTTACAGCATTTGGGGGTACAGCGACAGTGATACTGGAACTGCGTGCCTACGTGGAGCCAAAGGGTGATGAGTTCACTGGTGTAGTGAAGTTGAAAAGTGCTGGTGGAAGAACATTTTGGACACCGGTGAGTGTGTTTCTGGAAGCACGGGTGGAGCATCTTGAGCTGTTGTTTGAGTTTCGTGTGAAGTTGACAGTGAACTCATTCTATCCTTTGTTTGAGAAGGTGGAGTTGCAGCAGTCAGGAGGAGGTGAATGGGAGGCAGCAGTGGTGTGTGCTACGGCACGAGAGGATCACGTGTTGCCGTATCAGGTGATATTGGAACGTCATGCTGGAGTGAGTGGCTCGGCAGTTGATGTGTGTGAGGCTCGAGTGAGGTTTGAGAATCGTCATGTTGCTTTGGCAGCTCGTGAGGAGAAATTGACGGGGTTGCCAGTTGGAGTGACCGAGCCGAAAGGATGGGTTCAGTTGTTGAAGGGACCTGACGCAGTGCAGTGGCAGGAGTCAGATCACAAGGAGGAGTGCGCTCTTATTGACGTGAAGAAGGCAATCGCGCCGGTGGAGTCGGTACCTGCTGGTGAGAAGGTAATGCGCATGACGGCTGTGTACAAAGCGAAGCTGGACTCTGCTGGAGAGGTGACTGAGAGGAAGACCAGATGGGTGGTGTGTGGTAATGGTCAGCAGCATGGGGTGCACTATGAGGACGTGTATGCTCCGTGTACACAGTTGTCAACGTTGAGAATTCTTATTCAGCTCAGTTTGGTGTTGGGACTATTGGTGTTTGCTCTGGACGTCATCACCTGCTTTTTGAATGGAGAGCTGGACGTGTACACTCCTATGTATGTCAGCTGGCCTAATGCACGGACAGTACGGGGAGTACTGTATGGAATGTTGCAGAAGAGTGTGTACGGCTTGAAACAGGCACCGCGCATCTGGTACAAGACGAGCAAGAACTTTCTGCTGGCTTATGACAGCAGGCTTCGGGTGTCCAACATTGACCCGTGTCTCTTTTACATCTGGCAGCTTGGTACACTGGTGGTTTTTGTGTACGTACACGTGGACGACTACACTGTGTTCACTTCATCAGTGGAGTGGAAGGTGGAATTCTTCAAAGCATTCAGTGAGAAGTATCCGAGTAAGGACAAGGGCCCGTTGGTGGAGTTGCTGGGCATGAGTTTGACTTTCAGTGACTATGGTCTTGTCAGGGAGTGCCAAATCAGTCAGGTTGGGCTGATACAGCGTATGCTGGAGAGGTATTCTATGCAGGACTGCAATCCGTGTATGACACCTATGGAGCCCAGACTGTCTTTGTTGCCAGTGGACTCGGAGGAGAAGTTGGAGAAGCTTCCTTATGTCAACCTGGTGATGGAACTGATGTGGCTGGCACGTTGCTCACGGCCTGATATTCTGACAGCAGTCTGTTATTTGGCCAGGTTCTCTCACTGCTATGGGCAGGAGCATTGGCAGCATTTGAAACGTGTGCTGAGATATTTGAAGGGAACTGTTCATGTTTGTTTGACTTTGCAGTGCAGTTCGCCAGCTTCACTGACTGCTGAGTTGATAGTGACAGCTTATACAGACGCGGACCATGCTGCAGATAAAGTGACCAGGCGCTCTGATACAGGTTCATTGGTGCGACTGAATGGAAGCACTGTCATGTATTCGTCTAAGTTGCAGAAGACAGTTGCAGTTAGCACAGCAGAGGCAGAACTGATAGCGCTGTCAGAATGTGCACGGGACGTAGAGTATGTTGTAAATCTGCTGTCTGAATTTTCGCCTGTCAAGCAACCTGTGACAATTCATGGAGATAATCATGCTTCGGTGGCACAGGCAGAAAATGTTCTGAACAATGCAGCGACACGTCATGTGGCAGTGAGGAATCGATATGTGGCAAAGTTGGTAGAGCTGGGTAGAGTTGTTATTGCAAAAGTGCCTACGAAGGAAAATTTGGCAGACTTCTTTACCAAAAGTCTAGCTTTGGACCGTTTTCAGGTACTCAGTGCTGTGGTATTGAGATATTTTCGAAGAGCATGAGTAAGGAGGAGTAGGAAAACTGTGGACTCTGAGACAGTGTTAAAGACAGAGAGCTCAAAAGACAAATTCAATGACTGTATGACTGTATGACTGTATGACAGTATGACAGTATGACAGAGTACAGTACTACGTGTAAAGGTGAACAGAACAATGATGACAATGAGATTACAAGAGACAGAAGATCAATTCAAAATGGATACAGTATCTGTCACAAGAACACAAGAGTACTAGTACGAGTATAGAAGTAGCTATGACTGAGTAACAGTGAGCACTTGAACAGTGCTATGTGATATAAGCACTGTGTGTAACGAACAAACATTATTATCAGTTTAAATCAATCAACAGTGTGTGTGCGTATGAGTGTGTGTTCGTACACTTTCTACTAGATATATGAAGTTAGTAGAAGTTGATTATCCTACGGGGTGCTAAAGGAGTCTCAAGGATAAGCATACACACACACGGGAGCAAAGCGCGGGGCTGATGCAGCGGGTATGGGAGGGGCTGTAGGGCCATTGAGGCCGTTGGGGGGTGCCTCGGGAGTAGGGGCTGGTGGGTGGACGCAGCTCGGGGAGGTGGCGGGCAGAAGGGGGCATGACAGCGGGTGGGGAGGTGGCTTGCTCGGTGCCGGGGTGCTCAATGGGGGGCCTAGGGAGCAGACGAGCCCTGACGGAGCCACCCCAACGCATCGGGGCTTCTTTTGTCTGCGGCGAGGCTAACGCGGTGCCCTGAGCAGAGTTGTGGGCATATCCTTTCGGAGACTGGATTGCGGCAGCACCAAGGTCGGGGTGGGGGCTGTCTGGCTAGCTATGCTCAGCGTTGTGCGCCGGCTCAGGAGGGAGGCAGCAGTGGGGGCCGGGGCAATCCGCAGGCAGCGGGGCAGACGCAGGGGCAGTATGGAGGCGAGGGCTTGGTGGTGGACCCGGATGGGCTTGGAGAGGCGGGTTGGACATGGCTGCGAGGATTGAGTGTCGACGAGTGCGCTGTCAGCGACTTCCCTTCCCTGATGGTGCCGAAGAAGATGTGGGGACTGTTAACCGAGTGTGTGATGGTCGCGCTTCGGAGGATGCAGGTGGACACAGAGGACGTCGAAGCTTACAAGCTGTTCTTTTTGCTCCCGTGCCTGGTACTTCAGCCGGTCCAGCAGGGGGTGAAGCAGGGTGTGGCCCAGGTCATTAAGGAGCGTTGCGCCCGCTTCCTGCGTGGCGAGTGGGAGGGGCTGCATGCGGAGGTGCTGGGGGATCGACGAGCTGTGGGCGAGGCGGATGAGGAACAGGTGCTGCGAGATGTTGCGCGGTTGGTGAAGGCGGGGCAGCTGGGAAAGGCGGCAAAAAGGCTGGAGTTGGCCAAGCTGGCGCCGGCAACGGAGGAGACGTTGCTGAAGCTGAGGCGGTTGCACCCGGCAGGGACAGGTAAGAGGCAAGATGTGGGAGAGGATCGCCGGCGGGAGCTTCGGGAGCAGGCGCTTGAGCTGGATGAGAAGACGCTCGATGATGTTATGCGTAACTTGCCGCGGGCCTCGGGACCGGGCAGCTCTCAGTGGCCCTGGGAGCATATGTGGCCTGTCCATGTCTCTGGTGGGCGAGATGCACTACTGGAGGTGTGCAACCATCTGGCGGCAGGTCGGGGCCCGGCGGTGGTTCGGGAGTGGTCGGCAGGTGCTAGGTTAGTGGCGTTGCTGAAGGACGACCTCGGCGTCAACGTCCGGCCCATTGCGTGTAACGAAGTTCTCCGGAAGCTCGTGGCAAAAGTCATATGCAGGCATCGTGCGAAGGACTTTAGGGCTCGATTTTGTGGACGGCGACAGGATGATGAGCATGGTGGACTGCGGGCGGCCCAGATTGGGGTTGCGGTGAAGGGAGGGGCGGACCTGGGGGTCCACACTATTCAGGCGGCCCTGGAACGGCACCCAGAATGGGTCTATGTCAAGGCAGATGCCAGGAATGCCTTCAATGCGGTGCACCGTGAGGCAATGTTTGAGGCTATCGAGCGAGACTTCCCGGATTTGTGGGCATGGACAGACCTTTGTTATGGGGTGGATGCGAACCTGGGGTTTTGGCTGGGGGAAGTCAATGGCTCGGTGATGCGATTTGTCGAGTCGAAGGAGGGCACACAGCAGGGGGACCCCCTGGGACCGCTTTACCTGGCTGCCCCGTGACAGATGGTGCTGGAGCGGGTTCAGGAGAGGCACCCTAGTACGGTCATCTCTGCCTACCTAAATGGCGCTTTCTTTCTGGGCCCTTCGGTTGTCGCGGCGCTCGTGTATGGCACTTATCTGGAAGAGGCAGTGGCGATTGGCCTAGATATTCAGCCGGTGAAGTCAGCGGCTTTCTCGCCTGAGGGTCACGCCAGTTGCTTCGAGGTCGGGATGCCGGGTGCGCGGGGAGAGCTGGACTTCATCCGTGTCTTTGGAGTGCTTGTGGGGAAGGCAGAGGCGGTCAGTGCGGAGATGTTGAGGGAGGTGGAGGAGTTATGTGCCATTCTGCCCCTCTTGAACAAGCTTGGGCATGCGCAGGCCCAGGGGCTCCTGCTTTGATTCTGTGCCCACAGGTGCCAAATTTGCCACCACAGGTGCCGAAGGTGGACGACGTCAAGAAGTTGAGTGATGATTACAGCTGTTCTCAAAAGTGTGCCCAACGGGTCTATGCTGCTGTCCTACACTCTGCGGTTTGGCTTTGGCTGGCTAGGCACGTGGGGGCGGCTCGTTGTCCGCGGCTCTTCTCTGTGACCTTCAACAGCATTGGGCCGGCTCTCTTGAGGGGTGTTCCGTGTTGCCCGGCCTTGGAGCTCAGATCAGCAGAATATCGGGTGGCCCTTCGACACATTCTTCACGCAGAGCAGCCTCTTCTTGGTGCGGCGGGGGAGTTCCCCGACTGTGGAGGGGACCGGGATTCCACAGGGACACACTTGTTGGCATGCAGAGGAGGAGCGGGGACTGGCAGAGGAAACTGGTACTCTTTTGTCCATCACAAGCTGCAGAGAGTGCTATTTGAGGTGGCCAAGTCAGCGTTTCCATTGGCGTCGGCTTTGCACGATGATTTCGCGGGCTACCTGACATACTCACCGAACCATTGCCCGGACGTGACAGTGCTGGATGCGGAGGGGCCCGGTCAGCATGAATTGTTCGATGTGGCCACAGCGCGGCCGATGTCGGATACACACTTAGGAGCAGCCATGATGGCCCCCGAGGCGGCGGCAAGGAGGGTGGAGGAGTGCAAGGTTGCAACGTATGGAGATGTCCGTCCGCATCACTTTGTACCGTTTGGAGTCGAGGTGTACGGTGGGCTAGGGCCTGCAGCATATGGGTTTCTTCAGAAGACGCAGTAGCGCTTTCAGGAGCGACGGTACAGGAAGGAGAACGCAGGTGAAGGAGAAAAGGTCGATATCGACGGAGACGAGGACGAGGGCGGAGACGAAGAGGCGGCACAGGGCGGTGCAGTAGGGTTGAAGCAGAAGTGGATCCGGTTGCTTTCTTTCGCACTCGCGCGGGGGGTCGCAGGGCTGATCATCAGGTGGGCCGTGGGGCGGTGCCTGGCCGGAGGTGGATGGCGCTGGGCTGGTGGAGGGCGTGTAGAAGGGGGCATTGGCCGGGGTGGGGATCGTGGAGAGGCGGCTGAAGGAGAGGGGGCAGAGAGGTTGGCGCTGATGGACATAGCGTCAGACGCGATCGGTGAGACTGACTTTGCCACAAAGGATGGAACTAGCTTTGGGACGCAGGACTCAGAGGGGACGCAGCATGAGCGGTCAGGGCAGGCTTCCGGGGAGGCCGGTCGAGGCTCTTGGGAAGCATGGAGGGCGTGCGGCAGGAGGCGGAGCATCAATCAGGACTGCGGGGCTTCGCTGAGGGCGCCGAGGCTCTATCAGGAGGAGCGCAGGCGGGCCCAAGCGGGCTCAATCGAGCGTCAAGCACGAGGACATTCTGACGGAGGGATGATCTGTCATCGCCGGACATGGAGGTTGGGGCCTGGATTCAGGAACAGGATGGGGCCTCGCCAGAGCAAGCCATGGCCTTGGCGGAGGGAGGAGTGGCCACCTTGATGGAGGCGAGCAGGTGGGTGGCCGGTCTCCTTGAGAGGACGGAGGCGTGTGGGATCCGGTGCTGAAGGGGGGAGATGTGGGGGAGATAGAGGCTCAAGGATGAAGTTGACACAGGCCAGGCCCTTCAGAGCCCGGGGGCCCATCCCAGCAGCGATGACCACTTGCAACAGGTTGCACACGGCAGCATACGGCATCTCATGAGCCTCCCCGCCCACGAGGCGAGGTTGCTAACCGTGCCGGAATTAACGGTGAGCAGCTGTCGGGAAGGCGACGACCGGTTGGTGAACTATCGGCCACCGGGAGGGCTCGTGACGCACAGGCAACTGCGGGGATGGAACCCAAGTAGGAACATCGCAGCGTGGCAGTCACAACTCAGATGTGGAGCGCATCGCTCAAGTTCGCAGGAACCTCCCAAGGCGATCAGTAGTGCAGGGGCTTCAGTCTCGCAGAGTTGCTGCTGGGGGCAGAGGGCGGCAAGCGCAAGTTGGCGGCGGGTGCGCAGGTCCAGAGGTGGGTCGGTTTCAGAGGCACAGCAGCGTTCCGGTAGGGCAGCCGCGGAGGGACTCAGCGGGCTATGTGGGGCTTGGAAAGCAGAGAGGTGACCATGCGTATAGGCTTGGCGGTGGAGACACGGCTTGGGCAGCTCGGGCGTTATGGTTGAATAGGCTTCGGCGGCACAGCAGTAGCGCACTGATGGTGCAAGGGCAGAGGGCCTCAGTTGTCTCGGCAAGGCTTAGGGGGTCCCATTCTCCACGAGTGAGCTCTGGAGATTCCGGATGAGTGTCTCGAAGTATGTGTTGAATCCTTCGATCCCCGGCGTGGGTACATAGTGCATCGAGTCTTCTGCGGCTACGGGATGCCAAAGGAGTCTGTCCAAGGATTAACATACACGCAACAGAAAGTCTACAAACGTACCTGTTGTGCAATGCGAACTACCTCCACGTTAGTGCAGCCGGTGACATTGCTTAGCAATTTCAGGCGCTCTGGGCGGAGAAAGGAAACGAGCTGCACGGCAGGGAGAGCCTTGAAGGCGGCCTCGTCAGAAGGCCCACTGCTCAAAGCAGTGCTACCCTTCGAGCTGGAGCTGTAGCCAAGAAGCTGCAGGAAGTTCCCAGTTGAGAGGTCCACTATCAGGCGCAAGTGCTCTAGGTTGATGTCCAGCATCGTGGCGACAGTGGTGAGGGTGGTGACGGTGGCCAGACCAGACGCGATGGCCGCAAGTGCGAGCACCAGCTGCTGATGCTCATGGCTGGGGAACACCTGAACATCCAACCATTCTCACGCCGCGTAAAATTAGTAGATTGGCTCACTGTGCCAAGGTGTACGATTCACAGCTCAGCAACCGCGGGACCGAACCTGTCCATCGGCGCATGTTCTTCTACTCCCTTGAAGTACGATACAACACATTTAGAGAGAGGATTGCAGAATGGCTTGCGTGCACTCTCTCATCATGCGTTGTATGCACTTTGACCCACACAGCACGGACATTCTGGCAACCACTCGTGCGTTTGCGGGGTTGCCAGCCATGTGTTGGCCTCCAAATATCTGCCAATTGATGATACATTCGCCAGCCAACATCTTCGGATGCAATCGATCTTTTAATGTTCCTGATGATGTATGTGAACTGGCCATCAAACCATGCGCTTCAAAAGAAAATTAAAAGATATTAAAAGTTGCCCAAGTTAGTCGGTCCTGCAAATATGATATATATGTTACGGCACCAGCGCGCCGCTGGCATATGCCAGCCGATTTTCGCACCAGCGCGCCTGTGCCAATAATTCCTTGGCACAGGCTCACTGGTGCTGCAACATATACAATCTACTATGAACCATGACACTTCAAATATGCGGACTTGTTACGGCTTGTGGTATATGCCAGCGCGTTTTAGCATGAGCACGCCTGTGCTGCATTCGCTAGTAGGACCGCGCACAAATGAAACCCACAACGGTATGAGTGTGCCACAGGCAATGCCAGCCAAGTTTCGATACCCAAGTACCCCGATGCATCCCCACTGCGATTGCCTAGTATTCCATGGTGCATCTTTGTTAATGCAATTGGCAGGCGCGCGGCCATGCTGAACAATTTCAGCACAAGTTCAGTCATGCTACAATGCACTGGCATATGCCAGCAGCGTAAGCATGCACACGATACCCATCTCCAAGTAAGCGCAAAGCGTTTCGAGTGTGCCATCGAATTCAGGCGTAACAATTTTGATAACGCACTTGCCGGATCACATGTAAACACGGCTCCAAATATTAATTCATGGACGTTCGTGGCGCAATTGGCGATGATACAACGACGCGCAGCTCCCCGCATGTAATGAGAAGGTAGCGGCATCAAACCATGATCCATTCGGCAAACTTAGGCGGCAATTTGGCTAATATTTCCCGGTGCCGGCAGCAAAAATACGTGCTTAACCACCCAACAAGTAGATAACCATCAGGGTGATAATCGATTCTCACTTAATAGACAATTCTAGTCAATTTCAAAACTTGTAAGTACAGCTTGAATTTATCCACTGTACTGTAAATTTGTTCCAGGGATATGAAATTCATCTGGGCTCAGTAGCCCTCCGATGGTTGCGTCTGAATCTCCACATCCTTTGCACCGAATTCCATTTGAAAGGATGTGTCATAAACCCCCAAGCGCAATCATCGATTGACCTTTTACATTGTGTTCCGCCCTTCAATGGCCGAAAAGTCTATATCGTGGGTATTGTCACGCATATGCAAACAGCGACTAAAAGTAGATAATGAATTGAGAAAGTCGAGTCATGTTACAGGCAGAGCAAAGCAACGTGCAGGGTATGTTAGGATCGAATCAGGTGAAGCCTAGAAAGTGAACACAAGTGCCACCAAAACTAGGATCAGGATCAGAACTAGTGGCCACGAGGCAATGGATCCCCTGGAAGACCCTGATGGCGGACACTCATCCATTGGCCACTTTAGTGGCTAACCCAAAGCAGAAATTCAAATCGGACCAGTCTCACGAGATGGTCACCCTACCTTGCGATCACCTCTGCTCGATGAGGAAGGAAGGGAGAGGCCCGGGAGTAGAGGCCGTGTATTACTAGCTGGGGTTGCAAAAGAATGGCCTCATCCGGGTCTCCCTTCGCTTGAAGCAAACCCTTATAATCCAGAGCATCCTACACATGCGTGTCTCCAGAGTAACATGGACTGCTATATTAGTGGATGGTTCATGCACGCCCCATTGTCATAGAAAGTGTTCACCCCATATCAGAGGCAGCCTTCATGGGGCAACCCTCATTCATATAAGGTGAGCTCAATCCCCGTACAGACATATTGTTACTAGCCCTCGGATAAATTAACAGTCGACGACATGGAAATTCTTAAGAATCCCCATCGCACAATGCGGCACACCCCAAAAACGTCCCTCCAAGAAAGCCAGGAACACCAGTTTGTGAAGGCCTTCTGGGAGCAGGGGGTGGCAGACACGTGGATACATATTGCCATATCAAAGCCGACTAACCTGTAACAGAATCCGCTCCAACTCCTTCTCCGAGGGAGCCTCCTGTGGCGTAACCATTGAGTTGTCGACAGTGTCCTTCTCCGATGCGTCGTCGGCCGACAGCTCCACTGACGCACTCACCTGATTGCGCCGCACCTTCTCTACTTTGGAGCGGATTTGGAAACTGGACACCACCGCAAGCCGCTGCGCCTGCTTCGCCGTGGCTCCCGGGAGCATTTTTATTGTACGCCACATACGCCGCACCCGGGCCTTGTTTGCCAGCTTGCTCGCCATTCCCGACCATCCGCTCTGATGCAAACCCACCGGCCCGCGCAGCCTCCATGACATCCCGTCCGATACCCGGCAAAAATTGGGATTGGGGAATTGTGTGGGTCGTGAACAGAATACAATGATGCATGCACTCGCCCGGCAAAGAGTTGTGAACCAAATGTCCCCAATACTTGAGCAAATGAGCGGCCTTGGACGAGGCCGACGTCGTCGCGCAGAGTCCGCGAAGTGCAGGACCAAGGCATGAAGGGGGCTTGGAGCGGCAACTCATGGAACAGTCCTGGCCCAAAAAAAGACTGTGAGCATGCTGGTTCCAGTTGTTCCAGGCGAGGTGCAGCCAAATGGACCATAGGAACAAACCTGAGATTCCTGATTGAGGCGTAAGCGCTCACTGTCCGCAAAGAGGAGCACACAGAGGCCAAAATAATGCAGATTTCGGCGCTTGATGGCCATGCTCATTGCGATGTTCGGCATGAGATGCGTGGTGCTGGAGGTGCCGGAGAGCGCAAGTCCCGAGATCTCCAGTAGCTCTCGAGTGCGGCTGCTCTTAAACGTTACCACAACGGACTGCAGGTCCTGCATGGTGAGCTGCACCTTTGTGCGGTTCGAGATGATCTTGCTCTTGGCAGTCTCCGATCCCCCTGACATAAGACATGCAGTCCAGATGGTGGCCGCGGCGCGGTTGTGGCGGGACCGCAGCATCTCCACCTGCAAGAAGTGCGCCATGTTAGTCGGAGACATCACACATACTTTTCTATACACTGTGTGGGTAGGCTGCCTGGGCGTATCATGGCGGGTGTAAACGACTCACCATTTGCTTCCAAGTTTGTGGTGTCGCTTCACGTGCGGTTGCCATGGTGATTACAGCGCAGTGATGCATTGCCTTGTCGACAAAGCAACTTCCTTGCAGCGGCAGTGATCACTTGACAAGCCAGCGGAGAGACAAGTGATGAACACTATAGCATGCTGCAACAAACGTCTCCTAAAGCATGTGCTGAAGTGCATCGTTTCATAGAAAATGATCCTCATGGTGAGAGGCGTGCTTCCCTTGACTCCATCATGGCTGGGCCTAGGTTCAGATATTATTTGGACAACCTCAGAACACGCAACTCTGTAGGCTTTCAGCGACATTCTCTCAGGTCTGGAAACCTATGATCCGCCAGATTTTCTCGACCACCCTAACTAAGAAGTGCATACCTTCTCTGAAACCCTATAAACCCTAGCTAAGACGTGCATACCTTCTCTGAAACCCTGCAAACCCTATAAACCCTAGCTAAGAAGTGCATACCTTCTCCGAAACCTGTTCCCTTTGCATTCTGTAACACTTGTCCTCCGAGTTTACTTATTAATCGATGTGCCATGCCTATGTGCCACTGCATTGCTTGTCGCCCAAGCACGTGCAATGAATGCAGATTAGGTATCATCTAGCTGCATTCCAACAAATTTGTTCCTCCCAAACATACGCTGTTGCTTCTCTTATCGCCTGCTCACGGAAAGCCTCGCACCTGCTCTCTGATCTGATGTTCGCCGGATAGCATCGAGCTCAGGCCGTACAGAGGGTGCTGCGCGGAATTTCCGAGGATGGTCACAAGGCCGGCAATAGCTTCGTTCAATGTCTCCTGGTCTTTCTGCGCCATGCAGGACTGCAGGCACGCGTGGATAAGAGGAGCCGGCAAGTGGAGGTGCTCGCTCAACAACTGCAGGTCCGAGGGTGCGCCTGTGGCCACGTTGGCCAATGCGACGAAGGCGTCCCCCGGAATCTGCAGCCATGTCTCCGAGAAATTAGCAAGATCCTCGTGCAATGAGGCCATCCCGATTGGCTCCATCTTGCCGTCCGCGCCTCCGTAGCCGTACCAGTGCAGCATCCTCATCAGTGATGTGGACCCGCCCCCGCGCCACTTTTGCATCACGAGTTTGTTCAGCCCGCGCAGGTCGTTCTGTGCAAGCTGAAGCACTGCCAGCAGCATCTCCGGACCAGTCATCTGCCGTAGCAGCCTTGGAGGTGGTGGTGTGTCCTTATCGTGACCTGACGTTGCACCTGCCAATCCAATTGTGGGTAGGTATCATCACCCAACGCCTATGACGATGCCTCGATCAATCTCCAATCATGAACGAGAAACCCGTTGACCGCCCACTGACAGAAGCAACTTGTGATGCTCATAACACTCACAGCACCGATGACACTGTGCAGCGCCAGAAAAGGATGCCATCATTTTCAAAGTGCATCTGTGTTCAAAAGCAGCTAGCAGCAGTCTAGAAACCTTCCAGAGGCGCGCATGCACTGATCTCCGAGTTGTCGATTGTGGCAAACGCTTGCCTTCCTATTACACCGTACACAATGATAGTCTGTTGGTGGAGGGCCTCGTCAGCTTCAGTTGCACCTCCGCCATATGCCAACAATCACCACAGATCTGAATACAGCACAATCATTGCGATGTGCTATTCGTTGTGGTATCCATCGAAGCAAAGCACCTCTGTCAGAAGCAAGTCCCAAGAAAACTGGAGCAAGCAAAGGGACGTGCTTTAGGGCATCGCTCTTGCGTGCGTGTCATCAGTGTACCTGGCGCGGGCTTCTCCACTTCCAGGATCTCTTTGATGAGCTCCGCCATGGCGGCATTCATACGAGTCCTGCCATTTTTGTAATGCACCGTTGCAAACACAAAGCCTGCTAGCGCCTTAGATAAGGGCAACGGTAACTTAGCGTCCTCTGCGAGCTCCTCCACCGCCTGCATCAGCCCAGCAGGTGGAGAACTGCTACCCCAGGGAGGGCATGAGGCAATAATGGCCCGAACTATGGCACGGCCTTGTCGGCTGCGGACATGCAGCGCCTTGGACACATGATACTCCACGTCATCCAAGTTGCCGGAAAGAATCGCTTTGAGCGCTTCTGGGGAGAGCCCAATAGAAGCCACCAGTGGCTGCGCGGCAAGCTGGGCAGTAACGCCGGCGATGTCGCCGGTGTCAACCTTACTCAAAAGGACGTCAGTATCAATATTGTTGAACCCTGACAGCCCTCGGAGCTGCGACACAGCCGAAAGCTGCAGGGCAGAAACGCACAATCAACCTCCGTACTCAGTGTTCTGGCATGCTCGTGGGACCTGCCGGTACAACCACGCATAAGGGTATGCATGACTGCAAAAGAACCGGATGTAAAGCAGCCAGCATGCAGAATAATGAAATTTATAAGAAATAAACTACAACTTTGGTCGCCCTGGCACACTACATGGGAGGCTGTCGGAGAGACTTGCGTCTCAGAAACTGACACCAGGCCACGTAGACATCCGAGAAATAGGTCGGTGGTCATCAATGAACCAATGATGGTAGGGAGGAAATAGCATCATCATTCCATTAATACAATGAGGTGTCGGAGGGGTCCAAGAAATGCAATGGCCAAAGGCAAGCGCGCCCCCAACCAACAAAGAATCTCAAAACATCCCAAACCAAAGAGTTGCGCCAAACACGCAAGACAAGTTGCATTCACCTCCCCATCCAAGCTCGTTCGGAAATCAACTGCAGAATTTCCTTCAAATCTCGGCAACAGGAAGGGGCAGTTTGCCGGCAGGTAAAGGCCTTCGATCATCAGTACCTGTGCGTTTGCTATGTCGTCAGAGCTCAGGATGGTTTCCTCCAGGGGCCGCAGCAGGATCTCGTTCAGAAGCTCAGACACACAGTCTTGCATTTTCTCCAGGAGAGTCTCGTACATATTCTTTAACTTTGACAGCCGCTCACTGCGGACGCCCGCCCGTAGCACAAATCAGTGTCACAACCCAACCCCCCTCTCCCAACTGTGCTAAATTTGGACCTCGGCATACACAGTGCATCAACCAAACCATCTGTGGCTCAACAGAGCTCAACCCTCTCAAACCGAGAATGGGAAGAATTGCATGGTCATTGCTTCTCGGTGCCAATTCTGCTGCTGATTCAACTGGACTCGACCCACTTTACTAAAGTATCTGCGCAAAATCAACACACTGGCTGTGAGAATATGCAGGCTGCTTGAAAAGGGCGCCAAGGTCGAGCAGCAGTCCCATTTCTTACACGGGGTTGACGATCAGATGTTTCTACAAACAATGATGTGCTGTCGCTGCTTATTTCAAAGCATTGGACATGAACTTATCCACAGATAAGCGTATGATAACCGGTGCAGCTTTATCTTCGCCCATTTTGGAGAGAAACTTTGTTGTCGGGCGCAGACAACCAACCGAGGTTCAAACATTCTTCGGGTAAGCTGCTGGTGCTTGGGCTGACATTGTTTGGGGAAAAGCTGAGCCGCTGCGGGCTCCATGCATTTGTGAATACTACGTATCAGAATATATGACACGTTGTCTCGCATCTGTAGCTATGGTGAGCATGCATCCGTCCAGGCATTGAAAGCGCAGGGATAGGTCAAAGCACTGTGGGCATCTCTCATTATGCAGTTTACACCGTCACCAGGCAAGCAGACAACAAGGGCCATCTTCGAAGTGCCCAAATCATACCTGGCCACAGCAATGCAGGTTGCCACCGCCACACCGTACGGCAGGAATTGGTCGGGATTGAGAATGGCTCCGAGCAGCAGCCAGCTTGCCGCAGTGCCAACGCAGCTGGTGTAGATGAAGGCGGTAAAAAGGCAGAGCAGGTTGAACACCAGCGTGACGGCATGCTTCAAAGGGGAGTGCATCACGAACGCGTTCGGGTTATACGCTTGTAGTCCAGTGATATGGCACATCAACGCCAGCATGCCGACTACAAACCAAACCGGGACGAGGCAAAACACCAGCTTGGTGATCTGTCGAGAGGAGAAGATCTTCCGCAGCATCACCTGATATCAGACCAAGCCCAAGTGGTGAGTATGGAAGTCATCGCCTCCAGCACGATCCTTTCCTGCACTTGGGCATACAGTGCTAAACCAACGCTGCAAAAGCAATATTCCACATACAGCGAAGACAATAAGACCCCTGAATGTATCCGGTGCCCTCAATCTGCGCTACCAATGCTCATCCCGGCCGTCATGAGGTTCCCCACTCATGCACCCACTCGCAACATCCCGCCCGACACCGCCACCAAGAAACAAACCAAACACACATCCAAAGACTGGGGTGGCAAAAACAAATTAAACCGGTGGCCAAGGGTCGCCAACATGGATGCGCCCAATGCAGGTCTGGGTGTGTGGGTGTGTGGGTTCAGACTCAAACCAAAGCCGCACTCTTTGTGAGGAGGGGAAAGGGGCAGAAGGCGATGAACATGCTTGGAATCGACTCATGAAAACTGACCATAGATTCCATTGAGTCAGGGCATTGCTGATCTTGACGTCAGCAAAGAGATTTATACAGTCGGCCTTTGCGTATATAAATCTTTTGAGATGAAAGAATCACCAGCTAAAATATTTATGACCGATTACCAGCTGAACTTGTGATCGGACTAATTGAGTTAGTGGTAAGCACTTACCTCATCCATGACGGCCAGGTAGTTCATATCGTCCCACACAAAAATGTCCACTTCAGGCTCCACTGCGTATGTCACTCTGTCAACCACTTGCACCGAAATAGTGTGCCAAAGAAGTGGCAGCGGCAGCAAGATCACTGTCATCACGTGCATCCATGGCAAAGCCACATCCCAAAGCTTGCTATGTGGGAATAGCATGCAACGGACAGCGAGATGCACCAGCTGAGCCTTTTTCATCTCACCACGATGCAACCCACACTCGTGTTCCATGAAACAGCTCGAAACGAGCCGCTTCATGCCTTTCTTTGACTTTCCCAAAACATATGTGCGAAGAGTGTTCGCCCCCTTCACGGCTGCAAAACGTATCTTCTTGATGGAACGTTTAGTGGCAAGGTCACCAAAGCCAAGGGCTTGCCCCACCTGCAGACACCTCACCATGGGTACCCACACAAAACACTAACCATCTTACAGCCATGAAGAGAGGATTCTGAGCGATAACGGTTTCCAATCTCCATCAAATGCGAACGCAATTGCAACGTTGCCACTTGCATCTCTGCTTAATTGCTAAGATATCCCATGCAACCCTCGCTCTAGGTGCATGTCAGCCGGGCATGTGTGAGGCCAACCGAAAATCAGATTGACAAGGCACATGCTTTGGGGCGATGCCCAAGAGGTGATGCAAGCAGGGCCGAAAAAACGGCGTGCTCAAATTTGATTAGTCGGCTAGAAATGGATTTAAGGTCTCCGATTTGCTGATACTTTCGCACCCGATTGATTTAATATGTAAATGTCAACGAGCAACAATCGGTTGGCATGCGTTTTTTTGAGGTTTGAGAGACCTATTCCGATGCGGTTCTACACGATCTGCCTGCATCTCGGAGCGAAATGTTGCCCAGACAACAGCCAGCTAGGCGGATGCAGACCTGATGCTGCTCCTCCATGATGATTCCCTCGATGTATTGCTCCTCTTGCCTGGGCAAGACCTTTGCACCGTACTGAACCACCTGCTGCGTGCTTGTGGTAATCTTGACGCGCTGCTCCGAAGGAATGCTCAGGCGCTGGCAGAAGGCGTTGTACTGGTGCGCCAGCTCCTGCATTATAAATATATCCACGTAAACATCAGTACAAGGGGTGTGCAGCCGTCACCAGATGATGTGTTCCTAGTGCTAAGGAACGAGCAGCCACGCATATTGATGGAACTCCAACGCTGTCAATGCCGGGGAAAATCCTTCCAAATGTATGACCCGAATAGACCATTCAACGGATTCCAACGAAGACGTGGACCAATCTGAATTATCACCGGGTCCATCCTACGACCAATTCGAAAAAGACAGGCAATAAAAAGCAAGCAAGAGCAGTCAGACTTTCATGCATCGACAAGCACATACGGACGAACAATAACTGATCAATTCCATTCTGACTGGGCTACCCCTGACAATGATGAACGCAAGATAGAATTGGCACCGGCTGCGGAACGGAATCGTCGGATTCAGATTCCCCAGGATTAAATTTGTCGTTTATGGAAGGTAAATTTCCAGGATCCAAATTCACTAAAATTTTCACCGACTCTGCCGGACTCAGCCTGGCCCACCTTCAAACTAGGATCTCAAAAGCCACATTAACCAGGGGAGGTGACACTCCCAGCGAGCCTTCTCTGGGAGGTTTTGCGTGGCTACCAGAATGATGCAGCATTCGTCCCGTGCCTGCCCTCGTCAACGCACGTGCGAAAAACTAGCCTCCAGTCCAATCCGTCAAATGCCGTCATCCCAGTGGATGAATAAATAATTTCTTCAAATGCGTGCCCAAAAATGATGACTGGTGCACGCGCGCGAGCAATGTATATCCGGGCCTACGATGACTGGTGCACGCGAGCAATGTATATCCGTGCCTACGATGACTGGTGCACGCGAGCAATGTATATCCG
>LGRX02027436.1:0-16616 GCA_001247695.2 Cymbomonas tetramitiformis | reverse complement strand
TGTGCAGCCGGCGGCGCGTGACGCCGGAAGTGCTGGCGCTGCTGCCGGAGATGGAGGCGGCGCTGCAGGCGGTGGAGGATCTGCAGGCTCAGCTGGGTGAGGCCGGGCTGGGCACGGAGGAGGCCGCGCCCGTGCGAGCGCAGGTCGGGCAAGCCCAGCGGCGTGCCAGCCGGCTGCAGGAGGCGGTGCAGCAGGCCCGGGGTGTGCAGCCGGCGGCGCGTGACGCGGGAAGTCTAGGCGCTGCTGCTGGAGATGGAGGCGGCGCTGCAGGCGGTGGAGGATCTGCAGGCTCAGCTGGGCGAGGCTGGGCTGGGCACGAAGGAGGCTGCGCCCGTGCGAGCGCAGGTCGGGCAAGCCCAGCGGCGTGCCAGCCGGCTGCAGGAGGCGGTGCAGCAGGCCCGGGGTGTGCAGGCGGCGGCGCGTGACGCCGGAAGTGCAGGCGCTGCTGCCGGAGATGGAGGCGGCGCTGCAGGCGGTGGAGGATCTGCAGGCTCCGCCGGGCGAGGCCGGGCTGGGCACGGAGGAGGCCGCGCCCGTGCGAGCGCAGGTCGGGCAAGCCCAGCGGTGTGCCAGCCGGCTGCAGGAGGCGGTGCAGCAGGCCCGGGGTGTGCAGCCGGCGGCGCGTGACGCGGGAAGTGCAGGCGCTGCTGCCGGAGATGGAGGCGGCGCTGCAGGCGGTGGAGGATCTGCAGGCTCAGCTGGGCGAGGCCGGGCTGGGCATGGAGGAGGCCGCGCCCGTGCGAGCGCAGGTCGGGCAAGCCCAGCGGCGTGCCAGCCGGCTGCAGGAGGCGGTGCAGCAGGCCCGGGGTGTGCAGCCGGCGGCGCGTGACGCGGGAAGTCTAGGCGCTGCTGCTGGAGATGGAGGCGGCGCTGCAGGCGGTGGAGGATCTGCAGGCTCAGCTGGGCGAGGCTGGGCTGGGCACGAAGGAGGCTGCGCCCGTGCGAGCGCAGGTCGGGCAAGCCCAGCGGCGTGCCAGCCGGCTGCAGGAGGCAGTGCAGCGGGCCCGGGGTGTGCAGGCGGCTGCGCGTGACGCCGGAATTGCAGGCGCTGCTGCCGGAGATGGAGGCGGCGCTGCAGGCGGTGGAGGATCTGCAGGCTCAGCTGGGCGAGGCCGGGCTGGGCACGGAGGAGGCCGCGCCCGTGCGAGCGCAGCTCGGGCAAGCCCAGCGGCGTGCCAGCCGGCTGCAGGAGGCGGTGCAGCAGGCCCGGGGTGTGCAGCCGGCGGCGCGTGACGCCGGAAGTGCAGGCGCTGCTGCCGGAGATGGAGGCGGCGCTGCAGGCGGTGGAGGATCTGCAGGCTCAGCTGGGCGAGGCCGGGCTGGGCACGGAGGAGGCCGCGCCCGTGCGAGCGCAGCTCGGGCAAGCCCAGCGGCGTGCCAGCCGGCTGCAGGAGGCGGTGCAGCAGGCCCGGGGTGTGCAGCCGGCGGCGCGTGACGCGGGAAGTGCAGGCGCTGCTGCCGGAGATGGAGGCGGCGCTGCAAGCGGTGGAGGATCTGCAGGCTCAGCTGGGCGAGGCCGGGCTGGGCACGGAGGAGGCCGCGCCCGTGCGAGCGCAACTCGGGCAAGCCCAGCGGCGTGCCAGCCGGCTGCAGGAGGCGGTGCAGCAAACCCGGGGTGTGCAGCCGGCGGCGCGTGACGCGGGAAGTGCAGGCGCTGCTGCCGGAGATGGAGGCGGCGCTGCAGGCGGTGGAGGATCTGCAGGCTCAGCTGGGCGAGGCCGGGCTGGGCACGGAGGAGGCCGCGCCCGTGCGAGCGCAGCTCGGGCAAGCCCAGCCGGCTGCAGGAGGCGGTGCAGCAGGCCCGGGGTGTGCTGCCAGGTGTGCATATTTTTTCCCAGGGTAAGTACAATATGGGAGTTACATGCTATTCACCCGCTTTATGTTATCAACCACAAAGACAAAACAGGTGGCCGATGTAATAAGGCACAATTGTATATATGCCGCATAGTAAGTCTGGGTGTCAGACTCCGGTTATCGAATCTGGCTTAGTTATCTAAGTGTCAGACTCTAGCTGTCGAATCTGGCCTAGCAGTGCACGAGTCACCACTCATTCCACCCATAGCTCAACTGGATAGAGCACTCGCACATTGATATGCGAGAGGTTCCGAGTTCAACTCTCGGTGGGTGGCGAAGTTCCATCCGTCTAGAGAGAGAGAAAGAGAGATTATAATGGGAGACCCATGAATGGGTTTCAAACTCTTCAAATCTGTGTCAATAATGAGGCGTGGTGACACAAGAAGTAAGTTATATTGACCAAAGCTCGGCTTAAGCCGGAAACCCTAAACATGTGACACCCGTACTGTACAGAGTACTAGTACAGACATAGGACTGTGACACACACGGTGTGACACATCCAGCAGATTTTCTTACAACTACATATAGAAGTTCTGTTCATGACAAAACGTACACTTTAGGGGCTGAAAATATAACACTTACTCACAGAAGATCGCTGCCCTTTCCCCCGGTATAGCCCTCGCAAAACTGCCACACGAGTTGATGGTGTTGTTCCTCAAAATGATTTTTAAAAAACGCGTCCTGTGCCAGTTACACTTGAATGGCATTGTAAAAGAAGAAAATAAACTTTACAGAGATGTTATTTCTCTAAAAGTTGATGCTTGAATCCTTTACTTTTCATGTGTCTAGCACGGCAGATATACATACGCATATTGGGTCGTCTCAGGAATAGTTCGCTTTCACAGAAGGCAAAGCTAGCCCCGACCAGGTTTCCATCTCGGCTGCAGAGAGCGTAAAGCTGAAAAGGGGCTCGAGGAACATTAAGTCATCCTGATCCTTTGCAGGGTTGGCCACCACTGGTATATTGAGCTGAAGAGCCCATCGAAGAGCCACCTGTCACTAGAACAAGGTTTTTGCTTAAGTTTGCTTAAGTTTTCTTAAGTTTGCTTAAGTTTGCTTAAGTTTGCTTAAGTCGGTATAAATCGGTAGAATTATATACCCGATGACATAGGAATGTCACCAAGCCCGCTTCAGGAGGCCCCAGGGTTCACGCGAGAGCCCCAGAATGACTGGCGCGATGCCAGGAGATATGACTCGGAGAGGCTGGGTTTGTAAAAGGCCAAAGATTTGTCTGGCAGTCGACGATGAGTAATTATACACATCAGTGGATCACTGATCGGTGGTGGTATAAGCGTATAATAAACTGTGTGATGGGTGTTCGTGCGATGGACGCAGTCACGCAGACGGGTGATGTCATGCCATCGATCGTGGCCTATGATGAGGTTCAACATTTATATCCATATCGATTATGAAATGCTTCAAATTTGCGGCGTGACACAGTTGAGAAGTTGCAAGTTCAAAATTTGACTTGGTCAACCTCACTGGGCCGTTCTTGAAGAGATTTACGCTCGCGCTTGGAACGCTTTTTGGCTTTGGGAAGTTTCGACGACATGGCGCTCTTCGATTTTCTTAGAGTAGAATAGTCATTTATTTCCATTATATTGTATGGTAACATGACATTTTTGTAGCTACGCTTAAACAAACGCGTTTGCACTCGAGCTTTCTCTTCTTTACAAAATCACAGATCGGCAGCCCCTTTGCAAGCGGGAAAACCGCTACTCTAACGGCGTTTTGGACTTTACCGGCGTTCTCCTCGCGGAAAACCACCACATGATGATATTTACATCACTTCATTTGGTCAATTTTTCGAAAAGATGGAGGCACACTTGGCAACCCTATCTTTTTGGCGACAGTTTTTGTCAGCTTGCAATTCGTTCGTGGCATTAGCTCAAACAGAGCGCCAAACCTGCGGTTTGGGGATCTCGGTGAAAACCCGAGATGCCACACAATAGAAGAGTGTTTCCTTACACTCATTGACTTACCCTCTCCTTTTTGAAAGATTCGCAGGTTTTCAGGCCCTTCCATAGCGGGAAAACCGCTATTTTTACAACTATTTGGACATCACGAGCGTTCTCCTCGCGGAAAACTACCCTTAGAGTACCCCTAGCTAGTTCGTTTGATTTGAGTATTTTCCCGAAAAGATGGAGGCACTCTTGGCAACCCTATCTTTTTGGCGACAGTTTTTTTCAGCTTGCAATTCGTTCGTGGCATTAGCTCAAACAGAGCGCCAAACCTGCGGTTTGGAGATCTCGGTTGAAACCCGAGATGCCACACAATAGAAGCTTGTTTTTTCACGCGTTGTACTAACCCTCTCCTTTTTGAAAGATTCGCAGGTTTTCAGACCCTTTAATAGCGGAAAACCCGCTATTCAAAGGAATATTTCGACCTCACGAGCGTTCTCCTCGCGAAAATTCACGTGGAGTAAACCCCATGTTTGTTTGATGTGAGTATCTCTTCGAAAAGATTGGGGAACACTTGGCAACCCTATCTTTTAGGCGACGCAAATTTTCAGTTTGCATTGCGATAGTGGCATTAGCTCAAACAGAGCGCCAAACCTGCGGTTTGGAGATCTCGGTAAAAACCCGAGATGCCACACACTAAAGGTATGCCTCATCGCTCTTTTCTATTTGTGCTCTTTTCTATTTGTATATTTTCTATTGTTCTAACATCTTGGTTGGATGCCCATAGGTACAACCGGAGCCACTGCTAGCGCGTATAAACCTGCGAATACAAAATTCAAGAGCGGAAAATTTTGTGGCGACACCTCAAAACGCAGGCCCAAACACAAGATTGTCTTGACAAGCTATTTCTTTCTTTTCCTTGTAGCAGATCCATGTAAGTGCTTCTACCTTCATTTCTTTATAAGTGCTCTCGAGAGGGGGTAGCGAGCTATCTTCTTGAACCATTTCAACTGCAAGAACAAAAGGCCCATTCCTAAGAAAAAATGGTCGCTGGGTGAGAGCCTGTATTGTTGCGCAAGTGGAAGCCCTGTTTGTCAAGCCGCGTCGTCGTCATACGGATGGAGAACTCTAGTGAAAGGTGTCATACAGCTTTGATACACTTACGAATACTGTCAGCAACTATTTCTAACGAGCATCAAAGGCCAAGAGGCTTTACACTTGACGCATTAATCGCGCGGACAGTACGAAGATCGAGCCGTAGGTACAAGATGCCGGTGGGTCGGGAGCGGCGTGCGCGTGTCCTGATTGAAGGCTCGAGGCGCGCCCCCCTGTACCCGTGGCTAATTGTATAGCATGCCATTTTCGTTTGGGGTGGAAGTGGATTACAGCCGGTGGGTTAGGAGTGGCGTGCGCGTGTCCTTGTGATTCAAGGCTCGAGGCGCGCCCCCGGACCCATGGCTCCACTTGTAGATATGTATTGGTTTGGTATGGGGTGATAGTAAAACATATCTATACATCTATCTATCCATTTATGTGTTGCGTATATGTCCGTTTCACGGGGAGAAACGATCGATGCAAAGGTGTGGCGGACCGAGTGTGGGCGCATATGGGTTGGGCCCCTTGAATATGTTTGGTGCGGTGTGAGGACAGCTCCTCTGACACGCGACCAGAAGAAGGGGATGTGGCCTGTAGGCGGTATGTGGTTGTTTTGGGTCGGTGCGGCAGACCGTGGGCGCATGTGGGTAGGGCACACGGAATATATATGGTGCCCCTACGGTCCTAGCAAATTGTAGTATGTGTACTAAAGGTGTCCTAAAGGCATACTGTAGTAAAGGACAGTTAGTACGTATGGGCGTTAGTATGCCGGTAGTATAATATATTACAGGCATACTAACGCCATATTGGCGCGTTAAGATGCGCGTACTACAGGCGTCCTAACGGCACTGCGCCTTAAGTATGCGTTGGCCCCAACTGGAGCAGGGGTGAGTGGTGGGGCACGTGTGGATGTGCAGATCACTGAGATGGCGTTTTATGGTGACTAGAAGGCCAGGGGAAGTTTATTCCGCGGAGTATGGTGGGATTCGGGGAAAGTATTACGCGGGCTGAGTTTCTCGGAAATGTAGGGACGTTAGGATGGCGTTAGCATGCCTCTAGGATGTCATTAGGAGGTTGGCGTTAGGACGTAGTTAGGATGCTCGTAGGCAAAGTTAATACGCTAATGGCACTCTAGCGGCACTGCGCCTTATAAAGTATGCGTTAGTTGTACTACTGCAGGGGTCGTTACCAAGGTCACAATTTGCAACTGCCTGCATGGCATGTGGCAAGCAAAAAATAAACTAGCAGCGATTCATGTCTCATACATGCGGTGTGAGGACAACTCCTCTGACACGCGACCGGAACGAGGGGGTGTGCCCTGTAGGATGTTTTCGGTTGTTTTGGGTTGGTGCGGCAGACCGTGGGCGTAAGTGGGTAGGGCACATTGAATATGTATGGTGCGGTGTGAGGACAACTCCTCCGACACGCGACCGGAACGAGGGTGTGCCATGGGGTGTATGCGGTTGGTTTGAAATTTGTGCGGCGGACCGTGGGCGTAAGTGGGTAGGTCACATTGAATATGTATGGTGCGCAGGTGCGGTGTGAGGACAACTCCTCCGACACGCGACCGGAACGAGGGGGTGTGCCCTGTAGCGTGTATGCGGTTGTTTGGGGTTGGTGCGGCAGACCGTGGGCGCATGTGGGTTGGGCCCCTTGAAAATGTTTGGTGCGGTGTGAAAGGATATGCGTGTATTACCTGGTTGTGTTCCTATGATAGATGTAAAGATTTGCTCAAATTTGCAATATCAACCTGCTCCATTTGGCTGTGTAACCCACCCCCAAGCTTAGGAAACAAAATATTATTGCCAAACGGTGAAAAATATTTTCTAAACAAGCATGACAGTGTATCATATTGCATGGTTATGGCGCGCGCGAATACATATGGGGAATATGATATATGCATGTTTAATAATGGGCTGCCAATATCCTACAAATGCATGCTTGCCGTAAATATGTTTCAAAATTGTTTTTTTAACACACACATATCTATGATAACACATTGGTAATGAATTTAGATGCCTCCCGCATCATCGTAGCACCCGTACGGCATCGCATATTTCAGCAGACCGCATACCCCCCTACATATATCCACGCGTAACGCCCTAATCATAGGGCGTTACGAAAAATGGAGTTCACCATCGAATTCCCCACCATCAAATTAGTCTAGAACCAACTTGTTTCAATGGAAATGTCTTGCTTAAATCGTCGTCAAAGTTACTCGGTCCGATTTTCCCGAAAAAATGCATTGTGAGCTGCGACCGCAACGAGGGATGGGTTGGAGGGTGGTGGTGCAGCGTGTGCAAAAGGCCCAGCCCCTGCTTGCAAAGTTACTTGATGGCGGTCACAGTAAATTTGGAGTGCGTCATCGTGGTACCCAAGGTGGAACTCGACTTGGTTTACGCAAATGGCACTTGCTTGTGTTCGCTGGGGGATCGTCGCTTAAGCCGTGTTCCAGCCTGCCATCGCCATCAGATTCACCGATGATCCAGGCCATGTGTGCCACAGCAAAATTGGCCACGCCTATGGCCCGCACTTTTCCCAGCTTACGAAGTTTCACGAACGCCTTCCATGTGTCTAGCACGGCAGTACGGTCGCTGGCTGAATCCGCCCTGCATGCAACCTTGCCATGTAGGCACGGGGCAGAGATGAGAAGAAAGGTCGATCCAGCCCCCAAGGCTGCTATTGGACGACAACATCAAGTTGGTGACCCACTGCATTGTTGCTTCGTATCCAATAGGGCCGCCGTGTGTACGTGCCGTCACAAACATCTCCTTCCGTGATGCAACACCCGCAGCCAGTAAATCTCCGAGGCCGGCCAGAGCGTCTATCAATTCCTCCTTGTCGTTCGCTGGCAGGTCCAGATGCCTACCGCCCGCCTTTTCCCATGCCAGCACTGCGCTCCGTGAGCTCTCCACCATGATGGTGGTCGCTACGGCACCGTCGCCACTTAGCTGGCGGCGGCTCCCCTGCAAGGTGGCAGATCGTGCGAGAGTCCGGTCTCCTTCGAGTCCTAGCGGCACAGAGGTTGCATTACGATCGCCACAGGCGAGCGCTACTGAGGGCATCATCACATCTGGCCAGTCATCAACAATGCGTACGGCGCCGGCACCGCAGAGTGAAGGCGGCTCAGCGCGACCACCTCCTCCGGCGCCAGTTGGAAGCGCAGCACGGCGAGGTCCTCCGCGAGGTAGTCCGCCCGCACGGTGCTGGTGACCACTGCGACACCCTGGTCAATGCTCCAGCGAAGCGCCACCTGCGCGTCGCTCACGCTGTGGCGCCTGGCCACGGCGACCACCAGGGGATATTCTAGCACGATGCCGCCGTCGCGCCCTGTGCTGGTGCCTCCGTTACCGAGAGGTGAGTACGCCTGGAGGATGATCCCGTTCATTGCGCAGAAACGATGGAGGGCGTCGTCGTGGTAGCCGAGGTGCCATTAGACCTGGTTCACAGAGGGCGGGACCCGGGCCTCCGCAAGAAGCTGTCTGAGGTGTTCCTGTCGGAAATTAGATACGCCGAGGGCCTTCACCTTGCCAGCGGCGTGCAAGCGCTCCATAGCCCTCCACGTGGTCAGGCGCCGGGCGGCATCCTGAGCATCTTCGGTGGCGTTGCAGCCGTCACGCGGCTGAGGCCAAGCCTCACCGCAGGGGTAGTGCATGAGGAGCGGGTCCACGTACGGTATTTGCAGCTGGGCAAGGTCATCTTCCACGTAGCGCGACGCGTTGGCCCCCACATGGCCGGGGATCTTCGTGATGATGAACAATTCTTCTCGCGACACCCCTGCCGCCGCGATACCCTGTGGAACTCGACCACCCCTCTGGGAGCAGACTGAGCGCTCGAATAGCGCACGAGCAAACACAATACGTAGACGCGCAATTCAATCCACATATCGAGCTGAACGATGGATGAGCCACATTTTGCAGCCGCCGTTGAACGTTGAACGAGTGCAGAGGAAATGACGCTTCAACAACCTATTACGCTTAATAAACTCGAAGAAATATGAAGAAGGAAACAAAATATCAAAGTATCTTAAACGTATCGTTGGGAGGCCTAAATCGATGAGCTCGGTCTCAGCCGACCTAAACCGATATCTCCTCGCGGACTTATTTCCACGGAGGACCCTGGGCGCATACTACGGTCGCCATGGCTTCCTTCGGACGGTGCAAGCCCAGTTGAAAGTTTCGCTCGTTCTTGCATATCCTACTAATTTTAGGGCGGGTTAACAATACCTAAGAGCGATATTCGAGCACTCTAATATCCTTAATAATTCGAGATATCGCATAAAACCCATGCTTGGCAATGTTTATTGTAGTTGGTTTTGTGCGTGGAAACTTTGATTTCTGCTACTTTGATGGGTAACGTCGCCTACGTCCACACCCAGGCGTACGGGAGGACGCCAGGCCAGTCAGCGCAGCACGAGAGGAGCTGCGGCCACTGGAGTCACTGGCAAGGGGGCTAAGGGCACCTACAAGGCGCCCTCTCCGGGTCAGCCGCCGCAGGCAGCGACATCAGCAGGTGAGCCGAACTTCTAGATACCCAAAAAGAAGTCGACCTTGTCAGCTGCGGCCCCTGAGTTCCACAGCACGACTCCTCTGGCTCTGGCAACTGGAACAGCCTGTGTGACACCTCCCATGGAGGAAGCTGTAACGGTACCTAAGCAGCGCCCTAATCCGCCCCTGCGTCATGCAAGAGCGGCGTCACCACGGGTGCTGACAGTTGACACCTCTGGTGCAGGGCGGAACATGAGGGCGACCCCCCAGCGGTATGTCAGCATGATGACCCCTTCCCCTGGCATCATGAGGCCGCCTGGAATCCGCGATATGAGCCCTCCACCGCCGCGCCAGCGAAGTCCGCCTCGGGCTCGTGACCGGACCCCTCCACCGCCGCGCCGCAGGAGCCCACCGCGGACGCGCGACCTGAGTCCTCCAGCTCCGAGACAGCGAAGCCCTCCGCCAACTTACAGGACTCCACACACTTGGTCTGGAGCTACTGTGATGACCTCACCGCACGGACAGCTGCCCACGCCTTTCAGCGAGAACGCGCCCCTGGGTGAGCCGGCTGGAGCGGCTTCTGCTGGACAACATCTACCTGCTGGCCTACCGTCTCGCGACCCGGTAGCAGTGAGAGAAATGTCAGAAGTTAAACTTCCATCTGAGCAGGACCTGCAGAACGAAGCGCAGTGGTAGAGACAGGGACTCCGCCATTTCCCCTCACGCTCCGATGTGGCCAACTGGCGAACGCGCCAGCAGCAGGGTGCGACTCTCGCCTGGACTCCGCGCCCTAACCAAGGGGGTGTGGGGGCAGCGGGGAGGTCAGATGGTATGGACCATAGCATTGCTGGCGAACCCACTGCACACTCAATGCATCCAACTCCCTCCTCAACGAGCAACGGGGAGGTGGGGGCAGCGGGGAGGACAGGTGGCTCCGGCTTGACAGGTGGCCCACGCCACATAAGCATAGCATATTCTGGGCAGCCGCTGACGACCTCGCCGATTACGGATATCGCTACGGAGAATAAGGTGACCGGTGACTCGCTGACATCACCGCTTACGGAGAAGGTGATCGGTGACTCGCTGACCTCAACGCTTACGCAGAAGGTGACCGGTGACTCGCTGACCTCACCGATTACGGATATCGCTACGGAGCATAAGGTGATCGGTGACGCTCTGGCAAGGTTATCGGTGACTTTTGAGTCAGAGATGGACAGCGAGGCAACCTCACTGACTCCTTCACTGACTCAGGCGACTACGGAGGCAGCTACGGAGGCAGCTACGGATACGGCTATGCTCGAGTCCCTGTTGAACCGCGAGTCCAGACCTCTGACTACCTCGCTGACCTCAACAACTACGGAGCAGCCAGTCAGTACAGTCAGTTCAGTCAGTTATGCCGACCTTGCGTGCAGGCGTGCCATCGGACTCGCCGCCTACCAGCCGCCTCCTCTCCCAGTCATCGAACCCCCTTCCCAAGCAGATGTCCTCAGTCGAATCCCAGTCAGAAACTTACCCCTGAGCCAAGACTCCGTGAACCAGCTTTCTCGCCGGGAGAGACGCCATCAGCGATGGGAACAGCACCAGCAGCGACTGGCAGAACAGCGCAGAGTACTCTTCTCTGACCCCGCCTCAGTCAGAACGCCCGCAGATGCCTCGATCCCAGCAATGAACCATCAGCATCAAGCCCTAGTGCAGAATCAGATGATGCTGGAAGTATCAGAGTACATGCAGAATCTACATCAGCAAGTGCCCCAACGCTATCCTCATCTGATTTCTGGTCTACCAGCGGTTGGCGCTCCACCTCTGAGGCCATACCAGCACACCTTAGGATGGCGAGCGGTTTACCAGGTGCACCGGCGCCAGCAGCTGGATCAGGTCCCTTGCTGGCACCAGCACCGGCTCAACCGGCTCCAGCTCCGGCTCAACCGGCTACAGCACCGTCTCAACCGGCTCCGACACCGTCTCAACCGGCGCCGGCACCATTACAACCAGATCCACCGGCCCCGGCTGATCCACCGGCTACCGGATCATCGCCTTCTGACTCAGCCGATCCTGATCATCCGTCACCAGGGAACTCGCCCCCGCCCTCAGACAATGGTGACTCGCGACACCGGCGTCTAGATGTGCTACTCTGGACCTTAGAAGGAGCCTCCTTCTGGTTGAGAAATCACCTGTCCCCTTCTCCCTCAGTGACTTTCAGCCATGGCGCGGAGGCACACTATTCTTACCGACTGCCAACCATGCCCGGAAGCGCCAGTCACTTCATAACCGACACCAATCGGATTTGGATGACCATGCGGCACATCGGTGTGGACATCCAAGACCTGGCGCAGCATGGGACAGTGCATACTCCTGTGCGCCTGACTGAGATTGAGGACAGTGAAGCCTTCACTTTGCAAGTGGAGAAAACGCAAGTGGATGACGCGCGGCGTTGCGCTGAAAGCCGTACTGGAACTCAGCAGAGGCGCCTGCCATTGTACTCATGGGTGACCATCTCTGACAATGCCTTGGAGTCCGAGCTGACCGAATTTGACCCCCTTGGACTTCAAATTTGGGCGGCATTTTCAGCCACCGAGGCGTACCTGTTTCGGGGAATGGCTGCCGGCAACCAACCAACTCCCGCCACTGTACCGGCGAGACTGGGCGTCAACCGGTTTCCCTCTGGTGTTCCCAGCGCGGCAGAGTACATATCGCCTGGAAATTCTTTGCCAGCGGCTCCGGGACTCCTGCCGGTGGATCAGCGCCTTTCTCAATTTCCAGGGCACCACGACCTCATGGGAGCGGCTTCCCCCGGCGATGTCTACCGAGAATCCAAGACAGTGGCTGATGTGCTCAAGCTGATCAGAGACATTCATATGTACCCCTCTTCCGCAGAACTAATCACCAGTGACGCCGATATTGCCGCGCTTCCACCTTTTTCTGAAGCGCTGGTCAATTTTCTTTCGATGAGCGTAGTCACCTTCGCCCTGGGCCGCATGAGTTCTTATCGCCTAGACCTGACCATAATCACCATGCCGGAGATATTGAAGGAAGTGGCGCAACGCATATTACAGCCGCGATCCCTGACTTTTCTCAAGCAAGGTGGTATGTTGAACTCGGAGGCCTGGAATCGGCGTTACGCCACTTTGGCGCCTTACTTGGCCGACGTAGCCAGGAGCGTGCTGGATGACATCGCGCTGGTAGGACTGGCGGGAACAGTGATGCGCATGACGCAGCGACGAGAAGAGACTGCACGCTTGTTCGCCACTCGTTTGGTATCCTGGCACGAGGTAGTGCAGTTATTGGCAGACGCCATGCCCAACTGCCACGCCATCAGTCAGCAGCAGCTGTTATATCAGTTCTGGTCTGGACTGCGACTGAAGCAAGCTGTGATGGATCGCCTTATTGAGGATCGGTTGGATCTGCAAAGTCCAGCGGGATGGGAGAGCAATCATCCTGGATCCACCGCGCTGCAGCATATCATCACAGTGGCCACCAAACTGGAGCGCAGCGAAGCTCTGACTGCAGCGCGAACCTCTCCCGCCTCTGCACCTGCGAACCGAAACCCTGCCTGGAGGAATGGTCGCTCTTCCTCAAGACTTAACGCAGTGCAGGACGCTGGGGAGGAAGGCGCTACTGACCTCGACACCGCGGACCTTCGAGTGCAACACTCTGTGCCTCTCAGTCCTGCGGGATTAACCAGGCCGCCACGCCGATGCTACGTCTGCAACTCCGACTCCCATTTATGGGCCAACTGTCCCGACGAGGCCAAGAAACGAGCATGGATTGCTGACGCCCCAGCTCGTTTGGCACGTCGCCGCGCTGCAAATGAATCCCATATCGTGGCGCTGGAGACAGAATGGGAGGATTTGGAAGATGAAGCTGAAGCGCTGGAGTATTTTCAGAACGAGGAATCGGCCGCAGCGTCCTCCTCGGGTCAGCAGTCTGCGGAGGAGGAGGACTGAATGTCCTCCCGCCGGCAGCACGCCGGCGACAGGGCGGTATGGGTAACCGTCCCTGGGCGAGAAGTACAGCTTTCGCCCACAACCGAGTGAATATTCAGAAAGATCCTCAACCACCCCCCAACCCTCTGGCTGCTCGAGGATATGGATTCACCTGGTCTGTCGATCAGAGGCGACGACGCCATCTCGACAAGACCAGGACCCTACGAGATGAACCCTCGTTGAGCAGGACCGCTGTTTATACAGCGAACCTTTCCACTGAACAGGGCCGGCGAGAACATCACTTGGTGTCCCGGCGCCATCAGCGGTCGCCACGAAGATCACCCACTTCGTCGCCTGAGCGCTCCAAGCCTCCCGTTATGTTCAGTGTGGATCGCACCCTTGGGACTGGTGACCGCTATCCAGCTCCACGACGCGAGCGTGGCGAAACGCCCCGCGTTAAGGACATATTATGGCCGTGCTACGGCCATGCTACTGCCGTGCTACGGGCGTGCTACAGGCGTGTAACGGGCGTGTTACCGGCGTGCTACGAGACAGTTTAGCATGCTACAAGCATGCTAAACTCGGAAATTATGACACATCTGAAGAAGATTCCTCAAAAGAATCTATTCCGTAGCATGTCGTTAGCATGTTATGCTCATCCTAATGACGTGCTACCTAACGAAGGTCTTTCGGACCTCCTGTACTCCAATTACTATGAAGGTAGGGGAAGGGGGGAGGGGGGGTCGCGGGGTAATAGGGTTGCAATGCCCCGAAAAGGAGAGCATTTCTCCGCGCTACGTGAAGAATCGGCTCGCCAAGTTCCCCCCAATGCATCCGAGGACGAGGTCGTGCTTGCGCCCGCAAGAACACCTCGTACGGCCCCGGGCCACCGTGGCCTTTCCCTCCAACAACAACAACAACGACCAGTGGACAAAAGCAATGTGCCACGACTATCCCGCCAGGCCATGCGTAACCCAGCTCCTCACCCAGTACCCTCGACACCACATCCAAGTTTGGTGAATGGTACCACCTCCCGCCCAAGTAGGCCGGCAACGGCACTTGTTGCCTGCGAGACTGTTGGTCGTCCGCAGGGTTTCCGGTTGGGTCACCTTTTCGAGAAGCACACGAAGGAGCTTCGAGTCAGCCAATGGGCGGAAACCACGGTGGCGTGTGTATAATATGATCCAAGATGAGTGCTTTACCCTATAGTTTTAGCATTCCTTTCGAGATGTACGGGTCGCGTACAGGCAACCACGGCATGCATGTTTCAAAAAGTCGTACTATATGGTTTGTAGGATGCCGTATATAGTGCTCGGGAATATTGAAGGCCTATTTAAGGGAGGTGATTCGCTTGTTGTTATACGACCTGTTGAAAGTATTTTAACCCGCCGCTTTCGAACTTGGCAGGTGCCCGTCACAAGAGATGCAGCGTGCTGTTTGTGAAGTAACCGCTGGCCTGTTGAAAGTGCGGGAGTACAGACACGTCGGCATGGTTCACATTTACACCTGTTGTCATGCCAAGGACGAACCGACTTGCATGACTCCCCACGAGTTTCATGCTTGCGCACTAGAAATGCTAACCACCCAACGGCGCTACCCGACATGGTTGCCAATCCCGTCCATTTTGGTTGAAGAACCAGGCAAGGTAATGTACGGGGACCACGCATTTTCCATACAAGTACGGGAACGTGAAGTGGCAGATTGTCTCGTGTCCATTGCCGCGAAAATCATGCACATTGTCGCCGCCTCCATCGATGCCAGCAACCTGGCGAGGTGAGCCCCCCTTCCCCCCCCCTTGCTTTGGAATGTTTGCATGTCGGCGTTAGGGTCCCTTTGATACTCCGTTAGCATGCTAACGGGGTAGCCCCTCATTTGTGTCGCACGGGGTATTTTATTTGTCGTGTCGCAAAAGATTCGTTTATATTAACGACGCTTCGCAGCTTTTTCAGAAATATGCTGTTTTTCATTTCGTTTCCCTTAAAGGAGCGAAACAGGTTTCCTGGAAAAAAGTGACATCAACAGGCCACACCGCAGGAGCTGTCCCTCAAAAATTATGCCGTTGGAAATTTTTCGAAAATTTTCTGCCCATGTCAGCAGTCCTACCCCGGATTGTGTCGAGCGCTCGCGCTTTACCGGCCAATCATGATACGATAGCATATCAGCAGTCCTACCCCGGATTCTTTCGACCGACAACGAGAGAAACGTTTAACAATTCAAAATTATACCACGAAGATATATATGCTGTTTTTCATCCATGTCAGCAGTCCTACCCCGGATTGTGTCGAGCGCTCGCGCTTTACCGGCCAATCATGATACGATAGCATCTCAGCAGTCCTACCCCGGATTCTTTCGACCGATCGTTCGTAACCGACAACGAGAGACACGGGTAACAATTCCATATTTTACCCCGAAGATATGTGGAATTTACAATTATGAATTTGTCGCAAAACTGCTCTAACAGGTTTACCGATCTCAACATCATCATCAGCAGTCCTACCCCGGATTGTTTCGGCCGATCGCTAGTAACCGACAACGAGAGACACGGGTAACAATTCCATATTTTACCCCGAAGATATGCGGAATTTACAATTATTTACGCATCTCGTCATTCAAGATCATCTCACCACTCCTATCGGCGGCGCGGCCCGGACAAAAGTGGATATGGTATGATCCTGGTCGGCAACGTTTTCATTTTTCTCCAAGCTCTTATCTTGCGCCTACCTGCCCGCTGTCTCAGCGCGCGGCTTGTGTTTTTGTTTGATTAATGATTTTTGCGCGCTACTTTTCTTTAGCGATATTTCATATCGAGCATGTTTTCGTGTGCATGCGTGGAACCCGGCGGGGGGGGCGTTCCTGCGATGTTCTTCCATGAGCCGCATCCCACCAGCAGCCCATCCTGCGATACATGGATGATTGGAGGCCGTCGGGCGTCTTTGCATCCTGCCTGACGGTTTGGGTTCAATTTTCAACAGGAATTCTTCCTTCCTGAGCAGCGCTCTGTTTTTTGCAGGTTTATGCTGTGCCTTTTCTGAAGGCGCCAGCAACGGCCATAGTGTATAATTCATGCTGTGCCTTTTCTGAAGCCGCCAGCAACGTTCCTGGCGGCATCTTTCCCTCTGGCCCTACTAAGCTGAAGGGGTGCTTGGAGACCGGCGGGATTCTCCGACGGGTTGGGTTCGATTCCCAACGTCTTTACTAACCAGCGTTTCATTTTTTGCAGGTTTTGTTTTTACGCCGAGCATCCTTTTATGCCGCCAGCAGAGTGCTCGCGGCATCCTGTGACTTCCAGCTCTGTTTAGGTTTCGCCGATTATTGATGTTCAGAATTTTAGATTTTCCACCCACTGTTCCGCTGCT
>LGRX02027435.1:0-34837 GCA_001247695.2 Cymbomonas tetramitiformis | reverse complement strand
CAAGGGTAGCCCCTCATTTGTGTCGCACGGGGTATTTTATTTGTCGTGTCGCAAAAGATTCGTTTATATTAACGACGCTTCGCAGCTTTTTCAGAAATATGCTGTTTTTCATTTCGTTTCCCTTAAAGGAGCGAAACAGGTTTCCTGGAAAAAAGTGACATCAACAGGCCACACCGCAGGAGCTGTCCCTCAAAAATTATGCCGTTGGAAATTTTTCGAAAATTTTCTGCCCATGTCAGCAGTCCTACCCCGGATTGTGTCGAGCGCTCGCGCTTTACCGGCCAATCATGATACGATAGCATATCAGCAGTCCTACCCCGGATTCTTTCGACCGACAACGAGAGAAACGTTTAACAATTCAAAATTATACCACGAAGATATATATGCTGTTTTTCATCCATGTCAGCAGTCCTACCATGATTGTGTCGAGCGCTCGCGCTTTACCGGCCAATCATGATACGATAGCATCTCAGCAGTCCTACCCCGGATTCTTTCGACCGATCGTTCGTAACCGACAACGAGAGACACGGGTAACAATTCCATATTTTACCCCGAAGATATGTGGAATTTACAATTATGAATTTGTCGCAAAACTGCTCTAACAGGTTTACCGATCTCAACATCATCATCAGCAGTCCTACCCCGGATTGTTTCGGCCGATCGCTAGTAACCGACAACGAGAGACACGGGTAACAATTCCATATTTTACCCCGAAGATATGCGGAATTTACAATTATTTACGCATCTCGTCATTCAAGATCATCTCACCACTCCTATCGGCGGCGCGGCCCGGACAAAAGTGGATATGGTATGATCCTGGTCGGCAACGTTTTCATTTTTCTCCAAGCTCTTATCTTGCGCCTACCTGCTCGCTGTCTCAGCGCGCGGCTTGTGTTTTTGTTTGATTAATGATTTTTGCGCGCTACTTTTCTTTAGCGATATTTCATATCGAGCATGTTTTCGTGTGCATGCGTGGAACCCGGCGGGGGGGCGTTCCTGCGATGTTCTTCCATGAGCCGCATCCCACCAGCAGCCCATCCTGCGATACATGGATGATTGGAGGCCGTCGGGCGTCTTTGCATCCCGCCTGACGGTTTGGGTTCAATTTTCAACAGGAATTCTTCCTTCCTGAGCAGCGCTCTGTTTTTTTGCAGGTTTATGCTGTGCCTTTTCTGAAGGCGCCAGCAACGGCCATAGTGTATAATTCATGCTGTGCCTTGTCTGAAGCCGCCAGCAACGTTCCTGGCGGCATCTTTCCCTCTGGCCCTACTAAGCTGAAGGGGTGCTTGGAGACCGGCGGGATTCTCCGACGGGTTGGGTTCGATTCCCAACGTCTTTACTAACCAGCGTTTCGTTTTTTGCAGGTTTTGTTTTTTACGCCGAGCATCCTTTTATGCCGCCAGCAGAGTGCTCGCGGCATCCTGTGACTTCCAGCTCTGTTTAGGTTTCGCCGATTATTGATGTTCAGAATTTTAGATTTTCCACCCACTGTTCCGCTGCTGTTTCCAAAACGTCTATTTTCTACGTAGACGCCCACCCGAGGGTGAAATGCGGACAGCAGTTGGCTGTCGGTATTGGGTTCGATCCCCAACGTCCTGACTGATTCGCTGTTCGTGTGCTGCAGGAAACGTTTTGGTTCTGAAGATTTTGGAACGTGCGCTGTGCTCTAGTTTCCTAGTTTAGATTTTCATATCGCCCTCGGGTAGTTGAATCCTTGTATTAGAAACTAGCAGCCTAGTAGTAATAAGTATTTATGCTAATATTTTTTAAGAGAGTAATCGGTTTTTCTCTTAGTATCTTTATCCATCTGAAATGCTTGCTTGCTTGCTACTCATGTATGCCTCGTGCTATATGAATGTCCCCAAGTGATCGTATAATACACCTGTGTTTTATGTAATATTCGCGGTACTACTCGTTCAGTAATTTTGTTTTTCAAGTCATAATCGCGGTACTATTCGTTTGTGTTCCCCCTAGCTTAATTTCATTTTCGGAAATTTTCTGTGAATTTTCACGACAGAAATGAGCGTGGTACTCATGATTGTCGCACCTGCGACAAATATGAGCCCCCGGCTCATTTCTGTCGCACGGTATAATTCCAATCTGTCTTGCGACACGACAAATAAAATACCCGGTGCGACAAATTTGAAGTGCTACCCACTGCAAGATCGGCGCCTGCGGCTGCTGCAGGTGCGCACCCAGCCCAGGCCGCGGGTCGCTTTGCACCGACGTGTCGTACGACAATGGGCATGCGGAATGCTGCATTTCTCCAGCAGCGTTAGCATCGGCAGCAACCTCTGCATCGCAACTCCAGAAGTCATCCTCCTCCTCTGGGTCCGGCGACTCCTCAACCGCATCCACCGCAGCCCAGAAGGCATCGTCATCCATAGCCAATAACTCGGATGGAGTTACGGATAATAGCGTCACCCCTCTGGGTGACGCCGCGATATCCGGAGCGGAAATACGTGCTGCTGCTGGATCATCGGGCGAAGACACACACTGAGCCGTCGAAATCTCAGAACAACTACCACTTATCGGCAGCGCCAGCTGCTGTCGTAACCGTTGTTGACGTCGTTTGGCGATCCGATGCTGGCGCCGATGCTTGGCGATCAAACACCGCGTGTACGCAGCCAACTCCACCGTGCGCTGCTGGTCGTATGCACCAGTGCTCAAGGTCTGTGGATGCAACATACACGGCTGCATTGGTGACACCGGTAACGACACACCGGAATGCACACCCGTACCAGCGAACAAGCCGGTATTCGGACAATACGGCGACAACCCTTGATACAGCGATGCGACCATCCGTGGTTGTTGATGATACGCGTGCGCCGGCAGCTGGTGTTGATGACTCAGCTTTCGCAGATTTTGCAAATTCTGCAGTTGTAGGGACAACAATTGCTGTTGTTGCTGCGCCAAGAAACCGGCATTTGGCGCGTACGATTTCGTTGAGTACTGGGCGGCATGTACGACATGTCCAGCACCCACAGCATATAACGATGGTACAAAACCGCCGTAGTAACTTGCCGATGGAACGCCGCGCATGGGTGATGACAATAAACCCGTCGCCGATGCAAACGCTGCCGATGGTCCGATGGTGGAGTCGCTCCCAAACTCGCATGACGATATCATCGACACAGAGCTCTATTATCGGCACAGGTCTTAACGAACGTGTCCAATTGCTCGACACGATTTCTTCGCCCAAAGGCGGAACATTCAAGCTAAAATTTATGTTGGTACAGAGTTGTTGAACGCTAATATCAACGGAAGTCGTGAACCACGACCACGCTGATACCAGTTATTCGGGGTGTGAGGACTGAACCAGTCTCACAGGTATGTAAGCAAATGTTCACTTACAGGTAATATGATGCCATGATCATAGGATGTACAGACAGTACATGGATAATATCGGGTACGGATTTTTTTTAATTACTCTTTTGGTCAAGTTGCTTAACAGCCACAGAGGTGGCTGCAATGTACGACAAATTTAAACTCATCCCCGAGAGCTTGCACAGCTCTCTACTTAAGGTAACTCGTCCTTACCATGCCACTTCATGTGTTCAGTCATTTGCTGACTGCAACAACCAATCAGCTGGGATCTGTCATCAGTACTTAAATGTTTCTGACTGTCACCTCCCAAGTCTCTCATTTGAATACTCACAGATCTGCTGATGTGACTGTATAACTGAGGTCCTCCTCGATTCCCTCCAGTTATGTTCGACTGATCGAATCCTAAATGGTATCCCGCCAATTCTCTCAAGTCTAATCTGCTGTAGGTGCAGATATTCAAATGTCACATTTGAGTCAGTCACTTCTGTCGGTCACCTTTGTTGTCAATTCTGCCAGTCACCTGTGTCATTCGGTCATGCTGGTGACTGTCATCATTTCCGGTTGGTGACTGTCATCGTTTCTGTCACTCGTCATTCTGACACGCCTGTCTCTCGTACTGACTCGTGATGTACCCTAGTACAGAACAGAATGCCGAGCAAGCAGCGCAGAACTGGCAGTCCTTGCTCTCTTTGCCGAAACAGCGGCGTTCAATATATAGCTCATTCTAATACGATTCGGTATCAGATTGAGTATAACCACCGGTACCCCAGAGTCGTTGACGCCAAAGACGTCAAGGGGTGTACCTTCAACATACCTATCCAGTACATTATACAGGCTGAGGACTACGAGCGCATCAGGGATGAGGACCGTGCGCAAGTCATGAACTTGAAAGAGAGCATGGCTTGGAACCCACACGGTTTTCAGAACACCTCCCTAGTGTACGTTGTGTGGGCGCACTCTGGGGAGCACCTCACAAGCGCGGAGGAGTTTGACCCCAGTAAGGTGTACGAAGGCGTATATCGTTTCGTGTGCTTCGGGCACCAACATAGCCTCACCGCTCGGCGGGAGCTTCACCAAGAACAACCAGATAACGAAGCTTTTCAGCAGATCGAGTGCAAATTGTATTTTAATCTACAGTCTGACATGGTCCGATTTTTGGCTGACGAGCAGAACACCGTCGACCAGAACGTGAAGGGCAAGTCGCACCAGCAAATCATAAAATCCATGCGAACGGGCATGCAGGTGATTTCTGAGAAAACAATGTAACTTATCCATCTTTGTCACTTAAAGCTCTTACTTACTTAAAGTAAAAGAATGTTACTAACCGTAATTTCTCGGCAAACCATGCAGGCATCGAAGGGCCCTCTCCACAAACTCTATTGGCATTGTGGCATCACGGAATGGGACGTTCAGGCCCAAGACTGGACGGAGGACGGCCTGGTGAAGCAGTTGGAAAAGCACGATCCCAAGACTTTCAAGCTTCCAAGGAAGAATAGGAAGCATATCTACGAGAAGCTGTCGAAGGGGGACTGGGCCAATGTGAACGATTGGGAGCTTTTCGGGGGAGACGTTGAAAATGGCAAATGGTTCCCGGTCTGGTACTTTTTGACATCGGCTCAGCAGTTGCAGATTAAGGCGGAGGTGTTGCAAATGAATCACATCTCCTACGCCAACGACTACGCAACGAATTGGTCGATGGCTACAGTGCGTCAGGACACTTGGGACCACATTGTTAGAATCATGCATGCGTACGGCGCGGGTATTCTGAAGGGGCAGACTAAGACCCCCACCAAGGGGTCGAGTAAGAAACGCAAGACCTGGACTCCGGAGAGTGAGATCGTTGACATGACTACCGAGACGTCTGGGGCGGAGGAGGCGTTGAAGGATGTAGGTGTCGACCTCAAGAAGAAGAAGTCGGGTAGCAAGGCCAGGTCTAGGCGTGTTCCTCGAAGCGCCGGTAACACGTTGAGTGTCGGTCAGCCGGCACAGCCTTTGCAGCAGGCAATCGTGAAGGAGAGCGAGAAGAAGGAGTTGAACATGTCCTTTTTCCAGACGATGCTCGGGTTTCACTCGGACCTGGAGGTTGATTACTTGAACGCCGCTCTGAAGAAAATCCTGACCAATGAGATCACCATCCCAGAGGCGATTGAAACCCTGAAGAGGTTCAAGGCCCAACGCAACGTTCAGGCCTGGATCGTGTCGCAATCTGGGGTGGAGAATTGGGATGCTTTTGAGAAGAAATACGGCGAGACTTGGGCTTGCCAGGAGGCCATCGAGCGATGCATCAAGGCGGTGAAACAAGGTAAAACTGGGCGAGGGGGGAGTCAGCTCACGGTTCCCAAGGCCATCGTCCAATTCGTCTCAGACTGCAACACGTGGCTTGCCCGGTGTCAGGCCGGAGAGGGAGACCTCGGGCGGCTGCCCGTCAACTACGTCCCCAATACAGTTAAGGTGTGCGTTCTTTCAACATTCTTTGTTGTAATAGTCGTGCTCCTCATGTAGTTGCATGTTTTATTGCGCTAGCAATTTTGGGTCATTCAAATATTAACAAGCGGTTTGCGGTATAATAGGTGGCACTTCCCTCCCCCCTTGTGGAGGATGGTAAGGAGGCACTGCTTGAGAAAGAGTACGAGTGGAAGACGGTTCAAACCGGCTACATGATCTACAAAGACGAGTTGACGAAACTCGAGTCTGTCCCGAAGATGAATTACGTGGGGACAATACTGGACGTTATTTACGACTTCGATACGGAGGTGTCCGAGCACGCGTTATCCGAGCCCGACCTGATCAAGTTCATAGATGCCTTTGCGGCGCTCACCACCTCGCCGGACTGGACAATATTGATATTTTGTGGGTTTGCTCAGCAGACCGGGTTCCTGAAGATCCTGGAGAGCAAATGCAACGGTGGGGCCCAGCGCATATGGTGGCGCAAGGAGAACCAGGATGTAGGTGCCAACAAAGCCATCCGGTACAATGTCCTCGAAGCGGCTGTCATCGGGTTCCAAATGGCGGACCAGGAGTCCGGGGAAAAATCCACTCGCAAAGCATGGATGTGCGACTTCGACTTCTCGACGAAGGATGCGGAGGCGGGCTCGAGGGCGAATTTGTTGGAGGGGTATTCTGTCGTCAAGCAACCCTACCGAGACGATGGGGAAGTGGTATGCGCTCACCAGAAGCCCCAGCACCTGCTAATGGAGCTCATCAACTGCCACATGATGGGACCCGCACCTTTCGCCCGGTTAAACAACAATTCGTCACCCAACTGGATCTTGGATGCAGGGTGTGGGGTCGCGACGGCCACAATGGCAGCTCTCCGGTGCGGCTTGAACGCTGTCGCGTTCGACTCCGACCAAGACATGGTGAATGCAGCCAGTCAGCGGCTTGGGAACATTACCGACGAGCCTGACGGAGATACGGAATGCATGCCACTCGAGGAAACGGCGAAGCTCAAAGAGGAAGCACGCATAGAGGAGGAAAACCTCAAAAAGGCGAAAGAAATCGCCGAGTGCGCTAAGGACATCAACGAGTTGGTTGGTGACGACGGCGAAGAACCCGCTGAAGATCCACCCGCTGAAACCGGCACGGATTCTGGGAAACCCGAGGCAGGAGAAGGAGAGGAAGGAGAAGGCGGAGAAGAAGAGGGAGAAGGAGAGGCAGGAGAAGGCGCACCAGGAGACAGCGATACCCCCGCACCTGCCGGAGACGCACCAGCCGAGTAAATAGTGCACGCCGTGCCAAATGCCTGTCTTGAACCTGGAATGAACGCAGATACCGCGTAGATTGTGGTCGCAGTGCTAACAGCTAGTCCTGAACATTAATAAAACACATGTACAAAATGAAATTAGTCACCGCATCATATTTTGTATCGTGTTTACCACATTGAATGCTTGCATGTGCTTGTGAATTTATTATAAGCACTCATACGTACGTATCCGAGCAGATACCGCGTAGATTGTGGTCGCAGTGCTAACAGCTAGTCCTGAACATTAATAAAACACATGTACAAAATGAAATTAGTCACCGCATCATATTTTGTATCGTGTTTACCACATTGAATGCTTGCATGTGCTTGTGAATTTATTATAAGCACTCATACGTACGTATCTATTAGCCTCACCGGCACCCGCGTTTATACGTGCGTCTCGCGTCTCGTCGGAAAATACGTTATTTTCGTACGCCTTGGAATTATTTAGCTATCTATAATTAAATTGAAAAATGACATTCCATAATGTCGTTTTCATCGAATAGCGTGTTGTTTTGGGTTTGGATGTATCCTCTTGTCAAGATGTCACCGTTTCGAGCGTACTCGACGGCATGCCCTGAAACTTGCGGGATATATTCGTATTATTGATACGAATACATCTGCCAAGTTTCTTGCGCTAGAACGCATGAACACCGAAACTTCAGTTAATGTGATTAAAATCACAAGGGGGTGTGCATGCAGTAGCGCAACAAAGTTGGGGCAGGCAAGCGATAACCTGCATTTGCATACTTAATAACTAACAAAGGGCACTGTTTCCCCTCGACAGCGGTTCGGTTCGAGTTGACGAGTCCGTGACAGGCTACTTCTTTTTACTCTATGGAAGTCGGATTCCGACTCCCACCATCACCAGTACAGAGTGTCACAACTCTTCGTGCACGGTATGTATTACGTAATGTCGTAATCACTATTCCCCAAAAAACAATGAACGATTTTATTCCCGAATCTCGCTTTTTTAATTCCTCGGGATCTAGCATGCCGTTGAAATGTGACAGCGCAATTGAATGGTGATTTTTCGTTCCTTCACGAGCATCTTGAAATAACACCGTCGAGAGATAATTCCTCCCACGCGCGCCACCGTTCCTGTCAAGGTTCGCATACGGGTCGAACCCGCGCATTTTCTGTCCAGCAGTCTGGCATGCTGCTGGGCATTCACTGTAGCCCCACCGTGTCTGCAAGGTCCAGTAAGGAGCCCCTCCCTCTCACACCAGCGAGATATAAATTTCACATGTTCCAGCCTGACGGGGCGACTTCCCCTCGCTATCAGCTGGGCTGCAAACGTCTTCATCAGTCGGCTGCTGGGGAATCGAGCAGGCCCCCCCTCAAGGGGGTCACGAGCGTTGGGTGCAACGAGCCACGTGGACTCATACCCAGGGGGTCGAGCGCCTACCATTGAAGTGCCAGGCGATTTTGGTAAGGGCGAGAGAGAGAACGGGAAACTGCTGGGCTACTCTAGCGTTCTTTACGATCAGGATGTCGACTTTGAAACACGTCCCCGTTGGCCTGTGCGGACTGTGGGGCAAGAACGAAGTCGGATTATTTTATGCACCACCACCTGCATCAGCCTGAAAATGGACCCCATCGATGTCTTGGATGTCAATATTTCCTGGTCCGAGTAGCCATTGATCCAGTCCTTGCTGATTTCCTCTGACCAGAATAGCCGATCCGCCGCTCCGTGGTGGGAAGGCGATCGTAGATGCTGCCCTGCGCTTTCATATCGTAGCAAAAGAGACGACGGCGGAGCAGCACCCTGCACAAGCTGTCCCAGGTGACTCGCACAATCAGCCCAGAGTGGCCTTGCGATTCTATCAGCTCATCATTCAAGAGGGCCCGAGCCTGCGTGTACGCGCTACAAGGTGCTGGAGGGCGGTGATCGACTGTGGCTGCTTCGTGTCTAAGGCGAAGGGGAAGGACGTCAAGCACGGCGGTCTCCTTGACTTTCTACCCATCTCGTAGAACAGAGTCGCATACAGCAGTCGTTGCAGGCCTCGGTGACTACCTGCACGGGTCGGACATCGTGCACAGTAGGAGTGTATTTGAGGCTACTGCGGTTGAGCAGTTAAAAAGGGTGTGGGTGTGTGCGCGCGTGTGTGTGAAAGTCGGTGGTATGAGCACAGATGTGTCCCTTGACTCGCGCAGGCGAGGAGGGGTGAGTGGGTGTTGCAAAGTCAGGAGACCGGGCAGCGATTTCCCAGAAGTTGCAGAAAACAGTTTCCAGCTTCAGGGGCTTCTGCACGATCATAATTCTCCACTTCATGAACGCTCCACGACCCTTCCGCTCCACCTTCCGGCACTTCATCACGTCGTTATAGTTTACCACTTGACATTGTGCTGTTGTCACTGGTCCGAGGGTGGGAGGATGAAATAATGCAACCATCCCCCTTAGAGGGAAGTCGTGCAGCTTCCGCGCTGCCAGTGTGATCCGCGCTGCGCATCTTTGCCCGCAACTTATACTCAATCCCCGACCTGGTGACTGCCTCAAACAAACGCACCAGCTGCGCAAGAGACATCCGATACAGCAGTTTTAACCTCTCCCGGTGATCTCCGTACGTAGCCGTCGAACCACGTAGTTACCCCATCTATCACCAGTGTGCTGCTCGAGCTTCTCGACGATCGGTCTCCCCCGGCTCCGGCGGAGTGTCGACGGAGCAAACGCTGTTGAGGGTGCCCGAACTAGTAGAACCCGGGAACAGGAGCGTCGCCTTGCTGCGCCCGTAGTCCCGTCTGGTCGCCTCCCATGGGATGGAGCCTGCATAGCCAGGAATAAGATAGCAGATCTCGCCGCAGCGGGGTCACCCCGTCGCAGCGTCTTCCGCCAGCGGTAGAGGCTCGTGTCCTTCCCACAGTCAGTGATAGTGCTGGGGAACAAGCGTCCGTCGTTTCTGAGGTCCAATCGGCTGCAGCGATGCTGAGCCAGTGTTCGATTTCTGCCGGCGATCCTCCCGTAAGCACATCGAGCTCTACGGGGAGGAACGTTGGTGCGTGAATTGGGGAGGAACGTCGGGGCATGAATTATGCTGCGGGTGGAAGGAGTGGTCTAAGTGTCGCGTCGTACGGATAAGGTGCTTCTCCGCGCTGTCACATTCCGGCTTCGTTCCTGGGGAAGTAGGCCAGTGGGACGCACACGTAGTTGAAGATCCCGTAGTGGCGGAGCCAGGTATAAAGCTTCTTTCCGCCCTTGCGGGATGGGTCCCATGTAACCATCAGGTGGGTTTTCAGACACTATTGTTCCAGCTCTTCCCAATATATGATAGGGTTATCCACGTTGAGATTAAGACATAATTACCGTAGTTGTCGTTCTTCTCATACCAGTCAACCAGTTGAGCCTCAGATAGGCACTCCCAGTAGGTAAATACCGTGTCGCCCACCGCCTTGAGCTTCCGAGGATTGATAAAACGGCGGGGTTCTGGAAACCCCCCTCCCCTAGAACTTGATTTTGCCCTTGGGGGTTAGCACCCCCCGCCCTAGGAGTTACTTCTTGTCCTTGGGGGGTCAGCACACCCCCCCTAGAACTTGCACTCGCGCACACGGCTGGGCGGGCGGGAGTGCCCCACGATAGACGATACCACCATCACGCGTGCGGGGCGGGCGGGAGTGCCCCATGACACCACCATCACCCTCGCGGGGCGGACGGGAGTGCCCCACGGTACCACCACAACGCGCGCGGGGCGAGCTGGAGTGCCCCACGATACCGCCATCACGCGCGCGGGGCGGACGGGAGTGCCCCACGATACCACCAGCGCGCGCGTGGGGCAGGCGGGAGTGTCCCACAATACCACCATCACGGGCGGCGCGGACTAGTCACGCAAGGATGGTGGGGGTGGGAGTGCCCCGCGCTATCGCCTCACATGATTGTGATATTATTATGCGCCGCAGGCGCGAATTTTCGTACATTCCCGACTTTTTCGTTGAACACTAGACTTTATTCTGAGGCAAGGGCGTGTGCTCAGACCCCCCCCCTAGGACTTGCGTTCTGCCCTTGGGGGGTGAGCGCCCCCTAGACGAACTTGGATTTTGGCGCTGGGGGTCGGCACCCCTATGAAATCACAGAACCCCTGCCCCCCGCTATCAATCCTCGGAAGGTCCTTGGCTTCGTAATAACCCAACAATCCTATACCTTAGTTCAGGACTCCTTAAAGAATAAATGGTGATATAAAGTGTTACTACTATCCACGTAGGCCCACAACATAGGAGTTCGGCAAAGTGCAAGCCGTTGAGGAGGGCAGGAGAGCCATGTGCATTGCAAATAGGATTGATCATCGATATGTAAAGAGCGCGCATACGCCGATTGGCGATGCGGAGTTCAATTTGCAGGAATTAAGCATTGCAAGTCTCTGAACGACTTGCAGAGTTGCAAGGCATTTGGAAACTTCAAAGGACCTTACAAGTGTCGACGGAAGTTTATATGTAGGGTACATATTGTGAATTGCTATGGACGTAAGTGGATCCGTGTGACATAAGTTCAGTGGATAGCAACATTATTGAGAATTTCAAGTAATAAGATTAATGTAACGAAAGCCGGAGAGGAGCCAGAGAGGAGCTCAGGAAGCAAGCGCAACCTGAGCAGGGTGAGCCATATAAGTCATGCAACTTGAGCCAAGCAAGTTGAGAAAGTTAAACAGTTCAAGGTATCGAAGATCTCAAAAAGCAGGATTGAAGCGAGTTAATCACCTCATGCTATCGAGGAGCACTGTGAACAGGAGTTGAGCAAACTACACTTCCGATCGTCACAACTTGCACTGGAAACCAAAGTAACTTAAACACAACTTGCACTAGAATCCAAAGTAACGTAACCACCAGCAAAACTTGAGGTTTTAATACATAACACAATAATGTACACATTTTATATCCCTTACAGATTCGGTGTGACTTTCTGCTGCAAACGTTCAAAAAGTCACTTCTTCACCTCACCTCACATCTGATCTTCAATGAATTATTTCACAGTGAATGGGAAGCGGAGTCATCAACAAGAGCTGCAGAATACATAAAAGAACGACCTCCTCGGCGAAGAGCAGCTCGGTAGTGCACAAGAAGGCGCTCCGGCAGGGCCTGCACCGAGGGGAGAATGAGCCTTGCCGACTGAACTCCGCCAATGTCGACAGCTGCAGTGCATAAAACATAACATAACCGCAAGAGCTCCGCTATATGCAGCCAAGCGAGAGGGAAGCTATCGAAACGCCGAGAACCAATAGTTTCTTGACAGACGCGGGTGCTCGTTCTTGGAGACGTGCTGAATGAAGTCCCATAAACACTGAAAGGGTGTAGATGTATACGACATGGTCGAGTCCTTCAGCATAGAATCCAGAGAATAATCAACCGCACATGCGCCTCCAAAACCATGTGACTCAATCAAGCTGAGCGGCCGTGGGATGGCTTGCGAAACGCAGTCTTCTAAGCCCTACAGTGGGTCCAGGTTTCAGCTTAGGGTGAGAAATTGCGGTGTGAAACATATCCACGCGCTTGACGAAAAATTACCTCTCATAAACATGTGACTTCGCAGATCATCTCGGCTTGTGAGCTGTGGGCTGCTGTGAGCAAGAAATCGATGAGAAGGTAAGGGCAAAACGATGTGTCTGTTCCTACGACTTGTCAGCAATCTTGGGTTTCTCTTCTGCTTCAGACCCTCGCATTACACTCAAGATAACTGTCCATATAAACGATACACCTGCCACATAGGGAATGCGAAGATGTCTCGGGACGAAAGCAAAATTTACCATCTGCGCAGGAATCCAAACTGACCATAGCGCCTTCCAATCCTCTGTACAGTTAACCGAGTACGCAGCTAAGCCTTCGGCAGGACTTTTCCCCTCGTTATAATATTTCAGGGAATAGAAAGTTGGGAAATAAAGAATAGGATGATGTAAGATTTGATCTATGAAAGTCTTCATGGGCGCCACGCCGACTGCGCCCACGGTTGCGTGGATGGATGAGCACATTCTGGTGAACTGAATGTTATACAACCAATACTGAAAACCGCCAAGATAGCAATATCCAAATGCTGTAAAAGTGAGATGTCGCCTCCAGTCGATTTCTTCTCTTTTCTCTAACACCTTTTGCGCGAAAATATCGGCTGCGCTAGTTTTCAAACCACTAGTTATCACACCAGTGACCATTGGATTTGCCTTGGCGGCATTATTATACCAGGATCCAGCATGAATTAACGGGGCAAACAGAGTTCGGCCTGCCTTGCCAAGAGCGCCGAGCATATTGGAGGCCATAGCGTTGAAGAACCGAGAGCAGCAAAAAGAACTGTAGCCTACAGGAACCTGGGAGCTGAATGCGCGTGGATAGCGCTAGCTTTCGAGGAACACGAATATGTTGCACACTGGTCGTGTAATCCGTTGTGAGCAATACGTGGTTATTTTTCTCTTGAGAGTTCGAAATTCTGTTAAAATCGGCGTACTGTTCAGTGAAATGAAGAACCCAACGTAAGGGACGCATTTGTCATGCGATGGGAATCTCTCTCATCGTTGCCTAATAAGATCAAAGATGGCCGGTTTCGTTTCCATATTGATATTCGATATTGACTTTCCTCTTTCGTTTGTCCAATAGCGGAATAGGATATAATCTGTCAGTCACTGTGTCACGTTCCCAGGAATCTATTCTGTATTGGGACTTTCCGATATGCCCGTCTGGTCTCTGGAGCTCTGGGGACTCTGGACCGTGGACGGTTCAGTTTCATCTGGTTGGGCCAGGCATCCCCCACGACATCGACAGCGACATCGACATCGCAGGCCTCTCGCCCCTCGCCCGATCACTGTGAGTCTGTGACACTTCCAGTGTTCCAGGATACGGATAATTATACCCTAGACCCCTAAGAAACGTCGATTATGTAAATCGAAGGGTCAAAAAATATATTCAAATCATCGAAAACATCGAAATTCGTCTAATATATGAATAATATGCCATGTGGCACCTTTGATTATTGCTGGCCGGGGTCCATTATTTGTTTATTCCGATTACAATTTGGTGATACGCTGGGCCTGGGGCATAAACCAGTTATACACCTCTGAGTGTTTGCCACCTCGGATAATATTTAAAACGAAAAGGCAAAAATCTCCTACACATAACTAGTACCGATGTAAGAAACGAATTTCAAATCGAACTGGGGAAAGCGCCCGCGTGAGGCGTGACAATCGCTCACTCGATGATCAATTCTCCCGATTGTATAATATCAAATATGCTGATTTGTCCAAAGGAAGCACTTCTAAGTGGAGCTGAGAAATTCAATTGGATGTTTGAAGCCAACTACTGTGACACGAAATTGGCGTTCGGCCGTTCGCGTTCTCTGGAAAAGTCTGAAGTCTAAGTGGCGATCGATGTTATTTCATTTTGAAACAGATTATCCCACGTGTCATTACTGGTCACCACCACGTCTATCACCTATCAGTGAAATTTTAGCTACTATTGGTCGACAATCTCTTTGCCACATAATGGACATACGATTAGAGACATGTAGGCCTTTTTAGAGCAGATGCTTCATGCTTTGTTTGCATGAAGATTTAGGTTATTCGCCACCGCAACCATCCACAATTCCACATCGACATGCCAGATGCCACCAATGACAGGGGCACCATTTATACCATCACTCTTTCACTGGATGACTGAAATAGAGTGTGTCACAGTGTTGAATTAAAAAATGTATATTTATTGGAAAACGTTTGGGGGGCTTTGGGGTTGGGGGGGGCTTTGGGCTTATCTAAATACCTAAATACGAAAATACCCCGTTTTTGGAAATGGGCTGGGGGGAGGGAGGGGGCTTAAGGGTCGACCACAAGCAAAAGTGTATCCCTAACGATCAATACTTTTTTAATCGCGCTTGCGGCGCACGTTATGTATGGGAGCGCATACGCGAATATATTGTTGAAATCTGTATTTAGCCGGGCTGCCCGGACTGGGAGTCCAAGTTTGGCCATTCCACACATTTATCGAAATTCTTTTCCAAAATCTAGGGTTACGATAAATGGATATATTTTTTCGGTATTTAGGCGGCTTTTCGGCCCTTAGCCGACTATTCAACCCCGTCATACTGTAAGTATTTAGGCGACTTTCCGACCCTTAGCCCACTACAGTAATCGCGCATATTTAAGAAAACCGGAGATTTTGGGCCAGCTAGCCATACCCATCGACTTGGTACCCCCGCCAGCGCCAGCTCCTAAGAGAATCGCCGCTAAGGATAGTGGGTCATTTCTTTTCAATCAGCCAACAATTTCTTAAGATTTCAGTGATAAAGGCGACATTTCTCAAAAAATCCGCCTGCGGCGCCAACGCCGCATTTTCTTATTTTGGAGATTTTCCTTAGCACAAAAGACCAGCCAGCCATACTCATGGACTTGGGTACCCCCCCCCCTCTCCGAACGTTGGCTACTTCCTTAACGTCGAGTTTCCTTAAATGTGAGTGATTACTGTACTCGACCCCGTCGTAAGTCATATTGGTTGTACGCCTGTGTCACACTGACACCCACTTGAATGTGATTTTCTAAAATGAATTGGCGTTGGCGCACGGCAGTTGGACATATCAAAAAGATTCACTATGGCGGACCTGCGTGAAGTGGCTCATCAAAGGTACCTGGCAAGGCTGGGTCGGCCTGCCGCAACCCCCTTTTCAAGCGTTCACGGGATGTACCGAACACTGATGATCGGAGTGTTGTGGTTGCTGCGACGATGCCGGCGCTGGCCGCTCACGAGCGCGTGTGTTTTTGTTAGGTTTAACCCAGGCAGCCCTCCCGGGAGTCCCGGTGTACGCCCCTGACTAGACCCCTAGTCCGATCTGACTCGGGTACCGCTGCCCGTGTGTGTCACCGTAGTGTCACATGCCGTTAGGTACCGTTCGGGACTTTCGCCTAGGTTATAGGTTTCGGTATCCGATATCTATTCACTTTATACATATTCTGAATACAATCAATCTAAATAGGCTCACTCCAAATATATCCGGTTGGGGTATATTCACTAGGTCATGGACCCATTCCACGCTTTTATTCTCCTTGCTTAAGGGCATGGTTGGCTAATTTCACCGTTTGAGTAGGTGGTGCACTTGGGCGCCTGTGGGGCGTATGGGCGGTGAGCGCGGTTAAGATGCGGTTGGAGACGGCTCTGCCGCTGTGGGATTTATGTTGTTGGTGATTGGGTTGCAGTTGATTGGATTCACGTTACGGATTAGCTACCCTATACGCCATTTCACTGTGGGTGGGAGGAGCTTGCGCGCGCGCCTACCCTTTCGACTTCGCATCCTACTATTTCTTCACGTTGATACTCCGCTCCATCCGGCATTTCCGATTTCACCCCCCCATTGCCCCACCCTTGGCGCCCGTCAGCACCACCTGCCTAAGGTGTTCTCATTTATGGCTTCTAAACCAATGCCGACGCGCGCTAAGCGCAGACTACTTAAGGAGAGCGAATTGGAGGCGGCGATTCGCCTCCAAGATTCAGTGCGGAACGCATCAACTCCGCAGATGCCACCTGTTCTGCCACCGCCTGATCCTCACGAGGATGACGACGAGACCGTCAAGGCGGACCGGCAACACTATGTGGACCAGTGCAAGCTGGTCATGGACGCCAGAAGGGAAAACCGGCATCGGGCATGGGGGAAGGCGCTCCGGCTGTCCGTGCTAGGCGACAAGAACAAGCGGTTCGAGGCCATTCCGAAGGACATTGACAAGCTTGGGAAGCTTGTGGTGGCCCTCAACACCGAGTTTCTATCTGCTGGACTGGACGTGTCTTCTTTTGACTTCGAGCACCCCACGCGCGTGATCGAGGTTGTTAACGAGATCGTCTACGATACTCTGGCGGAGCTGATCGAGTCTGGCTCGCAGGCGGAGATGTTTTTCGAGTCCACGGACTCCTCCATAGAGCGGGATGGGCGTCGCGCACTCAACACACTATTCGATGAAAATGACATTATCATATGTCATTTTTGGATTTATATATATTTCATAAAAATCAGGGTTTAGTGATATTTATGCGCGAAATAGGGATACATAAAGGCAACAAGCTAGAAAAGTGCAGTATGCGTACAATGAAAACACCGAAATATGCATACATGTATCATTCTTTATTCAAATGTTTACGAGCAGAGTACTTTTCACCCTATACCGTCGAGGCATGACTGATACTATCAGTCAGGGCGGTCGACAAATCCTACTAATTTATTCAGCATTCTCTTCGGCCTCTTCTACTTCTGATTCGTTCTCCGACGACTCAACAGTGGCTGCTTCCTTCCCCTTCGCCGTCGGTTCGCTCTTCGTTTTGGGCTTCAACTCGGCATCCTGATCGGGCTCGGCGTGGAAATTGATCAGCCGTTGCTGCGCAGAGCTGACCATGTACTGGTCGTGGTCGAAGCCGATCGCGTTCATACCACACCTCATGGCGGCCATGGACGTCGAGCCGACGCCGCAGCAAGCGTCGAGAATCCAGTTGAGTGGCTACTGCCCCGCGCTCCAGTACTGTCACAAGTACTTTAGTAAAACCATTATGGGGCCTTTTCAACAGGTTCCACGGGTCAAGTTACAGCTCAGAAAAATCATTTCGGACCCTTTTGAATTATTTTGAATGATAGTGCACGCTACAAGCAACTTTAGGTGTGAGTAAATCGTGTGTGCTTTCATGCTATAAAACACCAGAAAATTAATTAATTTCGAAAGTACTATCACAAGTACTTTGACTACGAAGGTGTTTTCGCTCGGTAGATGGCCATATATATTCGTATAGGGTGATAGGACTCTTCATTGGGATGTACTCGAACTGTGCAACATGCATTACCCCATGAGAATGCCGGTATCCTGCCATAACCATGGCAACTATCGCCGCATGTGAGAAAAACTGATTTTTTGGATGTTTTTCACTTATAAAATTTCGAGTTCCATCGTACCGCATCCCTGATTGTGATCCCATGGAGCGAAGGTCCGAGCACATTAAGGTCTCAAAAAATCAATATTGATATCTACTTTGATGTTTTGCACACCCTAGTGCTACTTCTATCACCCATCGAGCTCGCCGTGCCGTTTTCTTCTCGTGGGTATGCGCAGGCTGGAGCAAAGAAATAGCCCCCAAAATCAGGATTTCCTTGTTGAAACCCAAAACGTCATAACCTCTTCGTTACTTAGAGTTATGTGAGTTATGACATGATATTTCATGCACATACACTCCACTTGACTAGGAAACCTTCACACATATGGATATATCATGCATCCACGACTCAAAATTGACGACTTTGATCATTACCCACTACTTTTGCAGGGTCATCATACTAGGAAAATCCCCAAAAAATCATTTATCATCAAAAGTCGTGAATGATGGGAAATTTTCATCCTTAAGACCCTATAAGTGCACGAAAATCATTATAAGTTCATGAAATATATCAGATACTCGACTAATTGCGGCGCAATGTAGGGTTGCCCTCTGCTGCATAAACGTATATAATCATATATATTGCACATCCTGCTATGATACTTCGATTAAAGTCCAAAAAAGGGCCTCGTAGTCCACAACATCGTTACAAATCATCTCCGAGCGATACTCGGTACAAGGGTGACCATCGGGAGAATCCATGGCATGCTACTTGTGTATGCGTACTAGTACACTGTCTGCTAGGCCCTGGCATCTCTTCATAACTCGAATATGCACCTTAGACATCGACCGGGGTCCCAAAAAATGGGTCTCGTAGTCCACAACATCGTTGTACATCATCACCGAGCGATACTCGGTACAAGGGTGCCCGTTGGGAGAATCCATGGTATGCTACTTGTGTATGCGTACTAGTACGCTGTCCGCTAGGCCCCGGCATCTCTTCAAAGCTCCAATATGCACCTTAGACATCGACCGGGGTCCCCAAAATGGGTCTCGTAGTCCACAACATCGTTGTACATCATCACCGAGCGATACTCGGTACAAGGGTGACCATTGGGAGAATCCATGGCATGCTACTTGTGTATGCGTACTAGTACGCTGTCTGCTAGGCTCTGGTATCTCTTCATAACTCGAATATTCACCTTAGACATCGACCGGGGTCCCCAAAAATGGGTCTCGTAGTCCACAACATCGTTACAAATCATCTCCGAGCGATACTCGGTACAAGGGTGCCCGTTGGGAGAATCCATGGTATGCTACTTGTGTATGCGTACTAGTACGTTGTCCGCTAGGCCCTGGCATCTCTTCAAAGCTGCAATATGCACCTTAGACATCGACCGGGGTCCCAAAAAATGGGTCTCGTAGTCCACAACATCGTTGTACATCATCTCCGAGCGATACTTGGTACAAGGGTGACTATTGGGAAAATCCATGGTATGCTACTTGTGCATGCGTACTAGTACGATGTCTGCTAGGCTCTGGCATCTCTTCATAACTCAAATATGCACCTTAGACATCGACCGGGGTCCCCAAAAATGGGTCTCGTAGTCCGCAACATCGTTATACATCATCACCGAGCGATACTCGGTACAAGGGTGCCCGTTGGGAGAATCCATGGCATGCTTCTTGTGTACCCCAACCTACCATGAGATTGATTTGTGTAAACACACTTGTAGGGTTGGGTTTAACCCGCAACTTATTACCACAAATGGCATCACGCCAACAGGCTCACACCCACAAACATCATTGGCCAACATACACCCCTTGGATATGTGTGGTCGCCCGGGCAATCTCACGCCAAGAGCTACTCCAAAAAAATTCGTAAAGATGGCCAACTGTTTGAACACCCAGTGCGGAAACCGCAATGTAACAAAAAATGCTACCCCCTCGGCAATATGCATCCAGTGGGAAGGCGACAAGTGGTTTAGAGGCCAATGGCACAAAAGACAATCATGTTTGGGTCACAAAGTCAACATAATATGAAGGGCAGTATGACCGTAGCCTTAAAAGACACCGAAAAAGATTATGGCGTGAAAGTACTTGTCATAGTACTTTCGAGCTGGAAAGTACTATGACAAGTACTGTGGGGCAGTAGCCATGAGTGGATGGCCGTTCTCATCCGTCTTGCCCGGATTGTCACCGAGCATGTGGCACTGGATCAGCTCCATCAACAGTGCTAGGGGTTTCTGATGGTTATTCACGACTTTGCCGTCGCGTTTGGACATCTGGTGCACAACCGGGAAGCCGCGCAAAAGTGACGCGCGGCTCAGACGTTCAACATCCCCAAAATCAAAGTTGGACATCCACTCCGGCTTTTTAGAAGACTCCCCCTGGGCATCGCTCTTTACATGGTACCCCAGGACGCCACATTCAACGTCATTGTAGCGTACGGACTTGTTGGGGTTCATGTGCACGTTCGCCTTGTGCCAGAAGAACCGCTCCGCGCGGCCGGAGCAGTAATTGTCAATCACCTCCAGGAAATCGTTTTGTTGGACGAAACCGCAAAAGATAGCGACTGTCCATGCCGGGGCGGTGGTCTTGGCGTTGAAAGACTCCAGGAACGGTTGCACCTCCTCCTTGGTCATCGCGTCGGGAGTCTTCTCCTTGTCAAGGGCGTAATTGCAGTCGATGATCGTCCCCGTGAAGGGCAGTCTCGGGACGTCCTTCATATCGTTCATGCTGCCCTTGATGATCTTCCAACGAGGGAACATCGGCACGTCCTGCTGATGTGTGGGCTCGTCGTCCTCCAGGCCTGCCTCTCCTGGAACCTTAGCCTCCGGCCCGTCGGTCCGCGCCTCCCGATAGAGTTTGATGTCGACTTTCACCTCGATCTGTTGCAAGCCTTGGATGTGAGCCGCGCGTGGCGCCTGCGCTTCTTTGAGATTCGCCCGCGCGTTCTCGACGTAATTCAAGATCGCGTGCGGAACTTCCCCAGCCCCCCCCGGCGCGCTCCCCCCTGAGTTGAAGGTAAGCAGCCGATCAACGACTCGATTTTCTCTTGGGAGCTCCAGTAGGGGGTGAACTCGTCCTTGAAGTCGTCCCAGGTTTCCAATCCCGCCGCGGACACCAAGTGCTTCTGCACCATGCGTTCCTTCTTGAACTGGCTTATCATCAGGCCCCCCTCTTTTACTGACAACTCCTTGTTAATAATCTGGCGCAGATACGTGTCCACCTTGTCGAACTCCGCCTCCCCCGCCAAGCCGCCCAAGTTAATCCAGAACGTCATACCCATGGATTTGGCATTGTGGAGAAACTGAGCTTCTTCCACCAAAATGCCTGCCCCTTTAGACGAGCCCGCTCCGTGGTCCCCGCCTCCTCGTTGCACCTCGTCTTCCATCTGCAAGTAAAAAAAACATTTTTAGCATGTCTTAAAATATAGAAAAGGATGCTTTGGGAGGGAGAACACTGTTTGAAGCAGAAGTAAAAAGTAATTTACCTGTCGGTTGGAGGTGCCCTTTTTGCCAGCTTTCTTGGCGGGTCCCTTAGCGGGCGAAGATGAGGCCTTGCGCTTTTTGGTCTTCGAAGCCAAAGGGTTTTTCATGCCCTTCAGGTCAAACCTTCTGTAAGCCTCCATGATGCTAACGCAGAGGTCCCACGTCTGCGGCCGGAAATTGGCAATTGTCCAGTGCATGAAGTAGTGGTTGATTTGCGTGGCGCCGAACACAGAATGCTTGGACATCGCTACTTGCTTCACATGCGTCTCCATCAACTGGTTCAAGTGAGACATTACGGGGTACCAATCTGTGACCCGATCGAGGTGAGCGTTGATGTCATCGTCCAGCACCTTCACCGTCACCTCTACCTCAGGGAGGGTCTCAGGGTCTCCCTCGTGCTCAGACGTCTCCACATTCTCGATGTACGTGGAGCAACGCCTTCTGGAGGGGGAGCATACACGTCGTACAACCAACGGCTTACTGCAATCCGTGGGTGGGGGTACACATCATTGTACCACCAGAACAGGGTGAATATTCTAGTGGACCGTGGCAAATAAAGATACGTAAAGCCCCAAGCAGATGCTGCCCCCATGTGATATGCCAAGGTCACGGGCAACCGGACCTCCTCATAAAGACGCCGTGCGTAATTGTACCGATATACTGGAACATGAGTTTCTAACGCCCTGAGCATCCTTTCCTCCACCCAGTCCCGCACGAAGCAGTTTTCCCTCCACCTTCGAAGATCTCCCATCCACTGTAGCCTGGCCGCTCTTCGGCCTCGCCTCGGTCGCCGTGCAGTTGTTTTCGTCCTCGTCCATATAGGCGTTTGACGAGTTAGGGGGTGGAAATTCCGCGAAGGTTCACTTTTGCTTGGCTACCACCTGCTGATCCGGGTCCTCCACGTTGAGAACTCCGACCCCCCGGACGTTAACCCCTGTCGCCATGTTCGTGTATGCCAGGCGCCATCGTGCCGCAGTCCCCGCTTTCTGAGAGGCACTCCGCTGCGTCGCCTCTTCTTGCTGCATCCTGATAAGCAGCCTAGCTGACGCCCACTTGTAAATCTCGTGAAGGTCGAACTCCTCCGTCTTTTCCTCCTTCGAAAGATTGAAGGTGTCTTGTTCATCAGGACCGATGACATCCTGAATTTTGCGAAGCCGTACAGGCCACCCCTCGCTCTTCTCCTTATTCAGGCGAAGTGGGGGATACCCCTGGCAGTAATTGCTGCATGCCGGCTGTCCACCGGCGTTTGCCTTTGTCCCTCGGCGGCAGTCATCCTCTCTATCTTTTACTGGTAGTTGTATCGACTTTCTGTAGGCATCGACCGCCGCTCTGTTGGTGGCTCCCCATTTACCAACCGCCTCGTTGAAGTGGGTGGGCCAGTGTCCCTCTGGGCATGTTTTTTGGAAGTGCATCCACGCTTTGGTGGCCATCAGTACCCATGTTCCACAGCTGTAATGGTCCTGTGCACTTTGGTTGCCTACATTCATTAGTTCAACTGTTGCCTTTTTGCCTAGCTTCTTGGTCAGGTGTTCTGCCCAGTTGGTCATTTCCGTCGTCAACCTTTTGGTGTTGCGTAGAGTTGCGTTGGTTTTCCCATTCGAGGAGTCATATATCCAGAGCTTGAGTTTGTCGTTCCTTTTGTCTGGCCCGACTGGCACCACCCTCCAGTGTTTGCCATCGCACACCGGTATGCAAAAGCTTTGGGAGTTCCCGAGCAGTTGTAGTGCCTTTGCGGTGTGTGGCTTATTGTTGCCTTCGGGTTTTAGTGCTTCTCTCATTGTGACCACCACCAGGGGGGGCATTGGGTTGTCCTCATACAGTGAGTGAGCGTGCTGTATCTGGTGCATGTTTAGTCGGCCCTTCATCTCGAATAGCCCCTTCGTGGTGGTGTTGTATGGGTACTTTTCCGTTTGGTCCTGGCTTCCCCCTCCTGTCATGTTTGACTTCCAGCTCCGGGTTCGCTTCTCTATCCTTTGCTCAATCTTTCGTATCAGTGACCTGCCCTTTATTGGGGTGCCTTCCTTTATCGTGGTTACCGCATGCTCTGGCTTCCTTGTTCTAATGAACATGGGCCTCCCATTACGGTTAATTAGTATGAGCAACTTGTAGCCGTAGGGTGGCTGTGTGCTCCATTTTGCTGCATTTTTTGCTGTGGTCCGTTTTCTCCTGCGTCTGCCACTATGCGTTCTCCTGTTGTGTTTATTGCAGTTTGTTCTCCCTGCATCTCTTAATGTTCCTCTTGGTATTAATGTAGCAATTAGCATAACGAGCATTTGGGGTTATGGTGAGCGCAGCATTCTGTAATGGCCTGGTTGTGTCGTGCTGTGCCCATCGTGTGCAGCGTAGTTCAGTTTGCATTGGTGCTGAGTTTATGGTTACAGCGTTACATTGCCCTACACCATATACTGTAACGCCCCTAATATTCTTTCCTGGGCGGTTTTTGTTTTTGGCATGTTGTCCCGCTATTGTGTAGAGGTTTTGTAGTATTTCAGTATGTATTTCGGTTTTTTCCTTTTTTACATAGAGTATTTTTTGGGAATTCGCTTGTGGTCGAATGTTGGCAGTTTGCCCCTATGTTTTGTGTATCTTGTCTCCATGCCCTCCCGAGCCATTTCCCAAAGTTTTTTAACTTCCCTTTCGGTATATTGGGCTGTGTGCCGTCATTTGTGTCTTTTATTTTTAGGGTTACTGTAGGGTTCTCTGTAGTATCGTGGCAATTTTGTTTTAATCGGATGGGTGGCAATGTTGCTCCCAGCTGGCTGGGGTGTTCACTTTGGGCTGTTGCTGCATGCTCGAGCGTATATCTGTATCGGCTCTTTACTTCACACCTTTTGCGTTGCTCACCATTACTACAGGAATTTAGGTGGTGTTCATTGTGTTCATAGTAGTATAGTATTGGTTTGTATTCAATCAGCACGGCGGGCAGTGGGGTCATGGTAACTGCGGCTTTTCGTATCGGCTCGGCCACCTCCCCTCGTGTCCACCCTGGTGCACTCCACAGCACTAGTGGCGTTATCGGGTTTATGGTTACAACGTTACATTGCCCTATGTGCGTGTTTGTAACACCCCTAATCCAATTCCATTGGTTGGTATCATTTTTGGTGTGTTGTCCGGTAATTGTGTGGGAGAATTTTCGCATTTCAGCGTTTTTTTGCGAATTTTCTTATTTTTACGTAGAGCATTTTTAGGAATTCGCTTGTGGTCGAATGTCGGCGGTTTGCCTCAACATTTTGTGTGTCTATTCCCACTGCTCCCCTGAGACATTCCCTTGAGTTTCGCATCATTTCTCCCATTATGTTGTGCTGTGCACGTGTATTTGTTTCCTTATTCATTAGGGTTACTTTAGGGTTCGTCGTTGTACCGCTGCGGTTCTTCTCTGTGTGGGCGAATGGTGGCGTGCCAGTTGGTTGGCTGGGTTGCTTTCGTGCCCATATCGTGCATATCTGGTACAGCTGCATCGCTTTCATAAATGTAAGGTTTGTGGTTACAGCGTTACATCGCCCTGAGTGCTTGTCTGCATCACCCCTAATGTGTTTTCCTTGGTGGGCCTTACTTTTGGTGTGTCTTCCTACCGTTGTGTAAAATTTTCGGGGTGTTTCAGCGTGTTTTCCGAAATTTGTTGTTTTTACGTAGATCATTTTTGGGAATTCGCTTGTGGTCGACTGTGGGCCGTTTGCCTCTATATTTCGTGCAATGTGTCCCCATATTCCCCCGAGCAATCCTCTCAAATTTCTCGGCTTTCCTCTCATTATATGGAGCTCGGTGGAGTCTTTTGTGCTTTTAATTGGCAGGCAGGGTTTCGGTAGGGTTCGTCTTCGTATGGTAATAGTACTGTGTTGGCTTGCCGGGGGGGAATGTATTCTTATCGCTGTTATCGGTGAATAGTATATTTCCCTTCCCCTATCTCTGGAGTTCGCCGTAAGAGTTTGGTTTGTGTATATTGGCTGTGTGCTGAGAGTGCTGCTTAGCATTCTGCGGGGTATCGAAATGGGGTAAGTAATATTGTGCACCAGGTGTTAAGTGTACAGTTGCCACCGTATCGAGGTTCATGCTTTTCCTCGCAGTGTGGTGTCTTTTCTCGGGTATTTTGTTAGGTTTACTTGGGCTGCTATGAAAGCAGTGTGCGGGTGTTTTATTAGTTGCCACAGTGGCACTATGTGTTTTAAGGTGAGTCAAGCATGTTACACAGGGGTCAGTTAAGTTTGGACTTGCGTGCAGTCCCCAGGCAGGGTTATGACCGATGACACATGTGTCATACATGTCATACATGTCATACATGTCATACCATGTCATACCATGTCATGTCATGTCATGTCGAGTCATGTCATATATTATAATGACAGACAGTCGTCAGTACGGTCGACTATGACATGTACAGTCATATCATCTGTCATTCACTCAAGGTGAGACTTGAGTGACACATGTCATCGAGAGGCCAGTATGTCGGACTCGAGATGGCAAAGCAAGATGGTGTCTTGAAGAACCGAATGGTTCGGAGAAAACTCATCTTCGCTTCTAGCATGTTCTGAACAAACATGTGAGTATCATATGGCGTATTCGTTCAGCCGATACTGATTGTTCAACCAATGCCCTGGGTTCACAACCCGATAGCGGTGGCATCTATGAGATGCAGGGCATTCGGTATAGATGAGGTAGCGTTGGGCTACAGCAGTATCTTCGGACGAAGCACTGCACTCATCACCCGCTCTTACGCTGCACGAGTTGTTACCACCTAGGGAATTTAAAGCAGGACAGGATGCAGAGATTTGGTTGGAAACAGTGGATAGATACTTTCAGTTCACTTATCCAGGAGTTCCAGACAAGGACCTTATCACAGTATTCCTGACGCTCATACAAAACAACGACCGACATTATTTCCAGGTCGTGGCAAAACAACCAAATGCCACATAAGAGAAGGTCAGACGGATTTTCCTCAGTCAGTTTGGCAACCCCCATAAAAGATCAGTGGCTAAAAAACACTTAATGGCGCTGAATCAAGGGAACCAGACTTTCTCAGATTATCTACGCACGTTCACGTCACTGGCTGCATTAGCAGCAGTTGATCTGGATGATGTGTTGATAAAGGACAGATTCGTCAACAGCATGGATTCTGATCTCCGCAAACAGTTCCTTCTGAGATTCCTTACAGAAGACGAAAGGAATAATCTGTCGTGGTCACAAACCACACAGATCCTGCTCGACTTGAATTACGTTGTTCATTCGAAGCAGTCAGGGACCCTACACTATCGGGGGCAAAAGGAGCAGTCATCAGGAGGCCCAGTCAGAAAGGAGAAGGACAACGGGCGTGGCAGAAAGCCATATGACAGATCCAATAGGAACTGGAATCAGAATCAGAATGGCAATCAAAATCCAAATGCCAATCAGAATTCCCAAAGGAGCAAAGGGAAAGGTGGAAAAGGCAAAGGCAAAGGAAAGGGGAAAGGAGCAGCACCAAATCCTCCTCAGCCTTGCCAACGTTGTGGTCGTACCAATCACGCCACAAAGGATTGTTTCTCCACCAGGACCCCAGAAGGAAAAGCCATACAAGGCAAGCCTCCAGCTCAGAATCCTTTCAGAAGACAGCAGCAACAGAATAATCAGGGTGCTAAGAACGAGTCTGGCAAACTCGTCAATACGATCAACACCCTGGTTAAGGAGCTAAAGAGTCAGCACAGCATCAATGCAGCAGTTGCAGCTCCAGCTCCAGTTCCAGCTTCAGCTCCAGCTCCTCAGGGAAACTCTCAGGGTACTGCACAGGTACCAGTGTTGAGAGCACCCCCAAGGTAAATCAGCCTGAAGATGCCACTGAAGCAAGTGGCCGGGTTGAGAGTATCTCAGAAGAAGTCCTTTCCAGTCTGACATTACAGTTTCAGCAGATGGACACTCCCTCAGAGCACATCGCACAGATGCAGTCTCAGACAGCACAGCTGAAATCACAGAAGAAGCTGTTGTTGTACAAAGGGAAAGTATATGGACAGAGTACTCACATATTGGTAGATCCAGGAGCTACATCGTCTTTCATCGACAGACAGTTCGCTGCTCAGCTTGGTATTGCACCCACAGATTCCTCATCATTCTCAGTGGGAATGGCTGGAGGAAGCCGACTACCCTGTACATCCTATCTTCCCAAGGCTACATTCACGCCGGGTAAGTATAAGGACACAGAGAATTTCTACATCATTGACATGAAACCTTTCACTGTCATCCTGGGTCAAGATTGGTTGGAGAGGAGAAATCCACACATTGACTTCCAGTCCAAAAACCTGACGATCACTAGGAAGCACTCATCAGGTTCCAGTGTCCGCACAGTACTATCCAGACTTGAACAGACTCCAGGCTCAGATGACCTTCCTGAAATGGAATTGGTCAGTGCCACCACCATGAGAAAGCACCTACGTCGTATTCGATCCAGTGGTTCGGCTGAAGAAGCCGTAGCTTATCTCTTCTTTCTCTCAGAGGTCGATGGTGAACTGGTCTTCGCAGCAGCAGACTCAGACACCACTATGGAAGACCCAGAGGTCACAGCAGCACGTGATCAGATGAGGAAAGACTTTTCAGATATTTTCCAGGAGGATCTTCCAGCTGGTCATAGGCCAGAGCGGTTTGAAGGTGGTCATCATCGAATCAACATTGAACCTGGGCACAAACCGCCATCACAGCCAGTTCGTACCATACCAGTGCCCATGATGGAAGAGCTCAAACGACAAATCATCAAATATGTCGAATTGGGTATCCTTCGTCCGTCATCATCTCCATATGGATGTCCTATCATTTTCGCTCCTAAGCCAGGTGGGAAGTGGAGGATGTGCTGTGATTATCGAGCGCTTAATAACATCACAATTAAGGACACGTATCCATTGCCACCTCACGACACCCTTCTTGAACAGCTTAAAGGTGCACGATGGTTTAGCAGATTCGACTTCAATCAGTTTTTCCATCAGATCCCTATACATCCAGATGACATTCACAAAACAGCGATTCGCACCAGATACGGTTCCTATGAGTGGACAGTTATGCCTTTCGGATTGACCAATGCTCCTGCAACCGCTCTACATGTAGGAAATCGGGCATTCTTCGACTTCATCGATCAGTTCCTTGTCATTTTCATGGATGACGCTATTGTGTACAGTCCGGACTTTGACAGCCACGTGAAGCATGTCCGACAGTTCCTCCAGCGTTGCAGAGATCACCCGTTCTTCATCAGGCCTTCCAAGGTGGAGTTGTTCGTCAGATCCATAGATTTTATCGGACATCACATCTCTGAAGCAGGCCTATCCATCATCGAAGACCGAATCCGAGCAGTCATGGCAATACAGCCTCCAGTGTCTTATGGTCCTACCGTTGGAAAGCAGCCTCTACGCCGTATGGCTAAAGATGGCAAGTCATCCCTTCGGTCATTCTTGGGCATGGTCGACCGATTTAGGAGATTCATACCAAAGTTCTCCAAGATTGCCGAGCCGCTCAATCGTCTCCTTAAAGATAATGCAGAGTTTGTCTGGGAATTTGAGCAGCAGAAGGCATTTGATAACCTCAAAAGTGCCATCTGCAATGCTCCAGTACTACAGCTTCCAGATCAGAAACTGCCATCTATTATGGAGGTCGATGGATCAGGCACACACGTTGGTCAAGTGGTACTACAGGACCAAGGAAAAGGTATGAAGCCATGTGGCTATCACAGCGTCACTCTTTCTGATACACAGAGACGTTGGCCTATTCCTGAGATCGAGCTATTTGCCATTGTGGAGGGCTTCCGATTCTTTCGCCACATCTTGCTGGGAGCTCCTGAGACTATTGTACGCTCAGATCATCAGCCACTGGTTTATTTCCAGTCCAAATCCACACTGAGCCCCAAACAGGCGAGGTGGTTGGATGAGCTCTGCGAGTACAACTTCCGAATAGAGCATATTTCTGGCGAGAAGAATAAGGTCGCAGATGCACTCACTCGTATCTCGTGTTTAGGGTGTTACTTGGTATCAGTAACCCTAAAATAGGTAAAATTAAAGCAGTATAAATATTTTGCAAACATATTTAAGCAAAACTGCATTTAATTGCACACTGTATGTTACGTGGTTTGCAGGAGGTATTTTACACCCCTGACACACACATTTAATTTTAGGGGTGTTACAGGGTGTTACAAATGCTGCATAAATCAGGGAATATTTGTTGATAGCTGAATAATCAGATCAGCAAAAAAAAATCAACCCGATTTTTTCATTTTGAAATCATGCGTGGAGCATTTTTACGCATGGTGTTACAGCCAATATGTATACCCCATATATATTACACACCTAATATCTAGGGTGTTACACGAGATATGACCATGGTCATTATGATTTTCTGATACCTTAATAGGTATAAAATCATAATATCAAATAAAATAGGGTCGATATTTCAATTTTGAAATCTATCGCAAACGAATTTTACCCATTTTGCCCATTTTTCGGGTATTTATTGTTTTCCATAGTAATATCTCTCTGTGTGTGTGTAAGCTGCAAGGTACAGAAGTACTGCAATTGTGCTAGGAGGCAAGCACAAGAGCAAGAAAAACGGCTAAGTATAAAACGCAGAAGTACTCAGTACGGAGTACAGTAGGACCGATCTGAATGATGTTGATGTGAGGTGCCTAGACTGTTGTACGGAGTACTCAGTACAGTTGAGTTATGGAAAGAGTTCCTGAATGTATAAGAACTCTAAGAGTAACCCGTTTCGGGGAGATGAACTGAACTGAAAAGTAAGACATAAAAGTAAAGAGCCGTAACTGCTGTATATTGTGTATTGAAAGCATGCACTGATAGCAAAAGCATAACTATATAGATTTACGAAACCGAAGTCTTGTAGTTGACCAATCGTAAGCATACCTCGTGCGGTCGTTTAATAAGTGTAGAATAGTATAAGTCCGAAACCGTAAAGAAGAGAAGAAGCCTAGGTGTAGACTCCTACAAAAATGGTAATTAGTTCGTGTTTTCACGTTGCTTCCTTGTCTTTCTTGCGCAAATTCTGATCAACCCGCCCCGCCTTGTGCGATTAGTTAGAAAGTACTTGCACTACGAAATCGAGAATGCTTGTGCTCTCGCTCTTGTTGCGCGGTGGTGTGTGGGATTGATGGTTCCAGGTTGCTTGGAGCCGCGTCGGTGTGGAGAGATCTAGCTCGACGACAATCTTTTAAGGTGCGAGCGTTGCCTTAGTCCTAGCACGCATACACGCATAGCACGCATATCCGTGCTTTTGGACTCGCAGGTGCGGGATTTTGGGATCTTCTCCGTTTTTCGGCAAATCCGACCCTTCGCGGCGGAAGCGCTGCGCAAATTTTTCAATTTTGCGTAAGCCTTTGCTGAAATTCGGGGTTGGTTCGGGATTTCCCCCACCTTTAATTTGGCCTTCTAGTCCCCCCTATTCGGGAATCTCCGCGCTTCGGCCGGTGTGCTTACTTGTGCTCGCGCGCAAGTGGCGTATTCCTGGGATCGGGTGCTGGTTGCCACACCAACCGCTTTTCGGTTGAATTGGATCTCACGCATAGCACGCATACTATGCCCATGTATTCAGATGAAGAGGAATGCCTCGGTCGGTCGGGCCGGCGTGGGGGGGGTCGGGCCGGCGCCGCCCCCGGCTCAGCCGTGGGGTCCGGTCGGTCGGGGTCTCGCGCTGCGGGCCTGTCGGTTGGCCCAGGCTCTGGGGAGTTCTGGGGCGCGGCTGGCGGGTCAGACAGCCGGGATTGGCGCTCCCGTGAGAGGGGGGGGGGAGTGCGGCGCGCGCTTGCGCGCCAATACGGCGGTGAGGCCCTCGAGGTTACACCGGCGCGCACGCCCCGGAGAGCCCCTCCAGGGTTGTCTGGTGGGCCCCCCAGGGCCTCGCCACCAAAAGCCCCTTCACCAGCGAGGGTCAGTGGAGCTGAGCCAGTGTCCGAGCTCGCATTGAGCTCGGCGCTACGGCAGCCGGCGCGCCGGAAGCGTGCGTCGCCCGAGGCTCCGGCACCGCCGGCGGCAGGCGCCGGCTCCGGGTCGGACTCGGACCGCTCTGCTAAGGGGTTGAACCCCTCGGCAGCTCCCTTCTCCCCACTCCCTGCGTCCAGCAGGAGTGCGAGTAGTAGGGTCGTCCGTCAGGAACCGACGTCGGGACCGGCAGCATCCTCCCTCTCTTCCCTCGTGGGGAGCGAGCAAGGGAATCTCATCAGTGCCTCAGGGCGCTTTGAGGTTTACCGAGCCAGTGACTGGAGTCCCCCGGCAGAAGGGGAGTCTGATGATGTCCGGCGCCCAGAGCAGCTAGACGTCGTCCAGTCACGGGGGCGCGAGTCTCGCATCCAGCCCAATCCGGCTTGGCGAGGAGAGCGACGCCAGTCCATGCTCGCATTGGCCCTCCGTCAATGGAGCACCTGGGCGCTGAATTCAGCGCAACGACGTGCGAGAGTCTCCCTGCCATCTCGTCAGCGCGCAACAGCGCGGCTTGCGTGGGTCGCATGGAGGGCCAGGACGGACCAGTCAGCGCATCAGCGCGAGCTCCAGCGCCTGGCATTCCAAGCGTGGAATGACGTCACCCAACAGGTCGCCCAACTTCAGGGCCTGTTTGACAAAGGCAGGCGGCGCCGGGTCGAGTCCACTTTCGCAGCATGGCGCCAGCATGTCGTCCAGACACAGGGTCTGTGGCGCAGAGGCAGACGTCAAGCTGGAGCAGTCTTCATGGCATGGCACCAGCAGACGATGCTCGCCAAGGAGAGGAGCACCTGGTGGGTGGGAGCCCGGAGACACCGGATGACCCAGATGGGCAGGAGGTGTCTTCGCGAGTGGCGCCGGCTCCCCAGGACGACCCCAGTCAGCTCGGACTCGTCCCAGGGAACGAGTGCCCGCCGTCCGGTAAGGAAGGCGGGAACCTCATCCGGTGTCAGCTCTTGCTCGGATTCCGACCAGGAGTCTATGTGGCAGGACATCCGTCGAGGCCTAAAGCGCCTGGGGAAAGACCACCCGCTGTCAGGGCTAATGTGGTTCCAGCTCAAGGACTATGGGCTCTCCGAGGACGGCGCTTATCGCCTGGAGATCCACCAGCAGTCAGTCTCCGAGTCCAGGGTGTTGATGCAGCAAAAGCGCGAGGACCCTCACAACTCCCTTGAGAGGTGTAGATTCTCTGTCTTTGCCATCAACGCCGGCAGACCAGGGGAGCTGGTACGCCAAGGGGCGGACCTCCAGGAGGTAAGGAGAGCGGGCGGCGCGGCCGTCAGAATGAGCGGCCGCACCCGGAAGTCGCACAGGGGTCTTAGGAAGTCAGGTGCAGCACCTCCGAGTTCCGCAGCCCCCGGTGGGAACTGGTCGAACCGGTTTGCTCCCCTCTCGTCCTCATCGGAGGAAGAGCATCCCGCGGAACGCCCGAGGCCCAGGACTCAGGCGCCTAAGCCGAGCGGCCCCAGTCGCCCGGTGCCTCGCACCCGGAAGCCCAGTCGAGCACCATCGGGCCCGCACCCCGGTCCGACTTCCTCAGGGAACACGTCGTCGTCCCCGGAGTCCACTTCGAGCAGGAACAGTCAGGACCTGCAAGAGCTGAAGGAAGCCTGGCAGAAGGAGTCGCAAGCTCGGGAGGCAGCTGCCGAGGCTCGCCTGGAACAGCTGTCCCGGCAACTCCAAGAGAGTCAAAGAGCTGCCGAGGAGCGCAGGATCTCCGATCAGCGCGCTGCCGAGGAACGCAGGGTCTCCGAGCGACGCGCTGTCGAAGAGCGCTGGGCTGCAGACCGGCTGGCCGCAGAAGCCCGGGAGACTGCCCGGCAGCTGGCTGTCGACGAGAGCGTCGCTCAGCAGGTAGCCGCCGAGGAGCGGCGAGCGGCAGCCGAGGCCCAGCTGGAGGAGAGGCTGCAGGCGGTCATAGAGTCACAAGCCCAAAGGCTCGCCCTGGTTCAGGCCTCGCCCCCAGGGCCCGTGGAGTCAGACGCTCGGGGGCCCTCAGCGGCAGCGTCGAGTCCGGTTCAGGAGACGCCCATCTCCCGAGAGGGACATGAGCTGGTAGAGCCGACTTCCGTCGTCACCTGTGACGTCGAGAATCGGGGCGTTCAAAGCCCTCCGGAGGAGTCGCGCGTGGGCGTGACATCGCTTCCGCCGCACTCATGGGACTTTGTTTCCCTTCCTATACGAGTCTGCGACGCCCTCCGGAAACACGTGGTCGGGTATGCCAACCCGGGGATCGAAGCCCAGCGCCTGTTTTACGACGCCGCTCGTAGGTATCGCTCCCTGGGTCAGGTCGCCGGGTGCTTGCACCCTACCAGCCAGATCAGGCAATGCCTGAAGGCAAGGATCTCGGACGAGGACAGGGTCCTCGGGGCCCAGGTGATTCACAGTCTCACGACTGCCTTGGCGTCCGTCGCAGAGAGCTGCGCTCGCTGTGGGTGCGGGCACGAGGAGAGCCCGGTGCGTATGTGGGCGTGTCAGGCAAGCGCTAAGAAAAGTGTGGTAGCGTTCATGAAAAAGGTGTACCTGCCGGTGTGTGGGTTCTGCGCCGCGGACGTGTGGCCCGGTGCTTTCGACCACTTTCCGGCTGTGATGCCACCTCCGCTTCCTACGGCGGCAGACACACCGGGAGACGGGGGGGGGATGGTCCCTCAACTGGAGCACTCGGAGCCAAACGAGCTTTCGGAGATGCCCGGTGCCGGCGGTCATGGTGGTCCTGGTGGCTCGGGGAGCGGTGACCCTGGAGGGCCGGGAGGCCCGGGGAGTCCGGGCGAGGACCCTGGCGGCGATGGCGAGGACGGGGATGGCGACAGCCAGTTCACCTTCTCGTCTTCCTCTCGTTACAGGGAGCCCCGGAGCCATTACAGTCGTAAGGACGAGCAGCACGCTCTCAAGGAGGCCCTCAGAGCCATGGAGAAGGCAGTGGACAAATACCACACAGAGGGGGAGGGGTCGTCCCACGTCTTTGGTCGGCTCCTCCGATTTGTTCGGCAGATCAGGGAGGTTCGGGAACTGGAGCCGGTGCGCTACGCCATGGGGATGGCGCGTCTGGAGAGCGGGGGTGAGGAGAAGGTGTTGTCGGACCACTCCCTGCTGTCAGAAGTGGCCAGACACTGCTTCGGCGCACTCAGCTCCGAGTACCGCGAGCTTTCTTCGGTGTTGACGGAGGCTCGGGAGGGTAAGAACCTCACCTTGGACGTCATAGTGGTTCCCTTGGCGCAACTGGTGATGCCCGACAAGGGGGAAATGGCGTCGATCGGTCCGTTCCTGCGTCGCGTGCGCCAAAGTCAGGACAGGCAGACTCGCACGGTCCGCGAGTTCTGGGACGGGGTGCACCTTGCTCACGACATCGTGAGCATGCTGGCTGCCCACGAGCTCACCTCTCCGGTGCCGGAAGAGGAGCAGCTGGAGATATTCCTTACGGGATTGATACCGGAGATAAGGAGGAAGGTCTTCCTTATAGCCGAGAGGAAAGGCGCTTCGGTTCTGACTCTGAGCCGGACGGCCAGTAAAGGCCGCCACGAACTCCTGACTTGGGCCATAGAGGC
>LGRX02027434.1:0-17404 GCA_001247695.2 Cymbomonas tetramitiformis | reverse complement strand
GACCCCTCGCATATGGCGTTGAGGGTAACAGCACAGGGACACACAATCTGACTAAGAAGTTTGGGCATCGGCTCCGAAATCAGGCACAAGACGAAAAGTGGAACCCCACCACTTGCGTCACTGAACCAGTCCGAACACAGCACAAGAGGAAGGGAAATCAGCTGAATAAGTACTGGCTGGGTTCCTGTGTGCATCGCAGGCCAAGGCAGACGAAAGGAAAAAACTGGAGCAGCTGGAACAACAGCTGGCAGAGCCTCGCTCCAACCGAAGCCAACGCTCTAGGAGCTGACAGAAACAGCCTGGCGGAGGCCACATCCTGTATAGGCCCCTACAGTTTTGAAGCTAGGAAAAGCCCTGTATACCAGAAAATCCTGGTTAAACAAATACCTGAAGTAAAAAGTAACTCTGTTAAATCCAAACCTGCTGCTGGTAATAGTGCATCGTGCCCATACTCCTGCACAGTGCCGATCGGAACCCAGGCTGCAAAGCCCACGACTAGACACAAGTGTGAAAGGGCTAGCAATAACACAGGCACCAACTGCCACCACACTGTTGACACGGTAGCAGCATCAAACTCAATACAACATAGGGAAAGGGCGGGCACACCTGGCACAAGAGCTGCAGAAAATAACATAAAACATACAATGACATTAAGTAGCTGCAGTTGCAATAAAATACACTATGGGATAGTAAACAGAGTTAAAGCAACAAGCAGGTCACCCGAGACCAGTTCCCCATGCACAAGGGAGGTGAGCGGCAGAGTACACATTCAGGAACTCCCACTAGGACAAGAGGGGAACCCTAAGCCTACCCTAAGAAAAATAAGCACAAACCAGCCCCAGAGAGTGGAGACAATGGTCAGCCTTACAGGAAAGTTACTATGGGGACTTTATTGCAAAATGGCAGACAGTATTCACACTTTCAGAAGTAACCAGCAAATTACGGCATTTAGCGAATTGCTCCAGGAGCTCTACGTTAAAATACGAAGTTTTGTAAAAACAGCTCTGACGAAGCAATATTTCAAGGAGACAACTGGGAGTCGCACACAAAGACATATTGGGAAGAATGAGGTCCAGATATATGGTAGTAAGGACGGGATGATGCTGCAAGCAAACGTAACGCGTAACAATAAGAAGAATGCGGAGTCGGGGGAACGTGCACACTGGCGAAACGACGGGGATAGTAACAACAAAAGGAACCCACAGGATACACTGAATGGAAATAGGAGAACTGCAACAACCAGTACAGCCATATGGAGGAAAACAAGGGGAAACCCTAACCCAAAAGGGGCTTACCTACAGGAAAGGGAGGGAATAGGGGCACATAAAAGTAAAATTAGACGGAAACATTTTACACAAGGCCTACAAATGGCAAAATACGGACGTGAAATGAAAATGAACTTGAACGGACGACTTTTGACATTTAGCGAATTGCTCCAGAAGCTCTACGTAAAAATTCGAAGTTTTGTAAAAACGACCCCAGCAGAGCAATATTTTAAGGAGGCAACCAAGAGTTATGCACAAGGATATATTGGGAAGAATGAAGCCCAGATATGCTGTAAAAAGAACGGAACGACGCTGCAGACATGTGTAACGCGTAACAAGGAAAACCGCGTTAAGCCAGAAGAACATGCACACCGACGAAACGATAGGGGCAACAATAACAAGAGGAACCCACAAGATACATTGAAAGGGAAAAGGCCAATTATGACAGCTTACACGGCCATATACAGGGAAATGAAGGGAAACCCTAACCCAAAGGGTCAATACCTACAGAAAAAGGGGGGTATAGGTGCACATAATAACAAAATTAGACGAAAAAATTTCGCACAGAGCCTACAAATGGTAAAATACGAACAACAAATGAAAATGAGCTGGAACGGACGACATTGGATATTTAGCGAATTGCTCCAGGAGCTCTACGTAAAAATACAAAGTTTTGTGCAAATGGCCCAAAAGGGGAAATACTTTGAGGGGACACCCATAGGGTATATACGAATAAGGTTTGGGGAAAAAGAAGCTCAGAAAAGCAGTAAGGCAAGTACAAGGGGACGGAAGGAGTGTGTAACGCGTAACAGGGTAGGCAGTGCGGAGGAAGGGAAACACAACCAGAGGAGATGCGTGACGAATAATAGACATGAAGATAACTCACAAGGCGCACCAATAAAAGCGGTACTTGTAATTTGCGTTGTGATTACGGTCCTAACAAGAAGTAACATTAACGAGCGAAAAGGACCAGCACGAAAACCAACACAAAGGGTGCGGGTGACAAAATGCAAGGAGGCTAGCAGGAGGGCAGAAAAGGGAGTGCTGGGTGAAGCTCCGGAAAGGGAGCATGCAGCACAGTGCAAGCAGAAACGAAGCACAGCGGCAACAGCAAAAACCCGGCAAACAGTTGAAACTGGAAAGGTAAGTGGGGAAATGCCAAGAGGAGTCAATGACCAACACCAGGAAATAACACAGGAAAAGCCCCCAAAGGGCCCCGGGTGGTTAGCCACAACAGATGAGGGGGGACGAAGGGCGAACTTCAGAAGAAACCTCACATATTACCTACGGGCGAACCGGCAGGAGCACGCATATGCACACAAAAGAGGAAGGAGATATTGGAGTGAACATGAGAAAGGGAAAACATGCAGGTGGGTACAACGCACCAAATATGACAGACCACAACTGGTCAGAAGCAACCAGGTAGTAAGGCAAGAAACAAAGGACAGGGACAATAGTAAGTGGGCGCGAAAACATGGCGAGATGCGCCGAATGAGAAGGGAAGGCCGAAACATAGCGAGAACGGTGGGAGCCCAAATAATGAGCATGCATGTAACACTAAGTGTGCTGGGCACTCTGGCTACACGAAAGGAGCGGGCACAACTGGCAATGAAAAACCCTCGACAAGAGGTACCGCAGGTCAAAGCGGTGAACGAAAATTCTACGGTAGCACGAGGAGCAGCCTTGGGTACAAGACCCAACAGGAAAACTGAACAAATTGAGGAGACGGGTAGGTATGCCGAAGCGAAACCACAGCCCTCACATATAGGGGGGGGAACATGCTCGAACGAGAAAATGGAAGGACAGTACCCCAAGAATTCTGTCACGCAGGGAATATTTGCCAAGGATGGGAAACTGAATATGCACCAAGTGGACCTCGCGCTCGAAACACTGGAAGACAACCCTCCGGGTTCAACAACCATGCAAGAAATACTGAAAATGCTGAGGGAAAATGACAAAAAATTTCTGGAAATGATAAAAGAAAAAGTCGCCAAAAAGGGTGGCACCCAGATACCAGTGGTAGGAAACGGACACTGGCTACTACTGATGGTAGGAGTCTGCGTCGCAAAAGATAACAGCACGTTGCAGGCCTATGTATACGATTCTATGGGCATGGAAAGACAGACGCGGAAGAAAACCGCCCAAGGGCACACGAGAATGGCGGAGGAACTGCAAGGAGCAGTGAATGCATGGGTAACGGGCAACAAGGAGGCAATGGGATGCCTGGAAGCTAGAGCCACGCCGATGTACGACAGGCACCAACACGATGCATTCAGCTGCGGCGTCTGGGTGATATATATTGCGGAGCTATGGCAACAGTGGCTGTTAGAAAGGAACGGAGCCTGGATACAACATGTGTACACGAACACACTCCAAACCAGTCGATGCGTGACACTACACACCACGGAAATAGTGAATAAATGCAGAGACAGATTCAGGCCAAAGATAAAGTCGGCCATAATGAGGGAAAATAAGCCACATGCAGAACAGGACACGGATGAAGTTGAGCTGACAAGGGAGAACCCAGCAAAAAGGACTGGGGCAAAACAGGCGCGAACCCAAGGAACGTGTGCGGCGGATGCCTTCATGAGGGAGGTGGAGCGTGGCCGCACAGGGGAACAGGTGGAGGACACAATGCGACAACAAGGGGTGGGCATACAAACAATAATGAACGTTCGGGAAGCACTTCAAGCGCTACAACAAGACACTGAAGCCCTCATAGATGAAACAATGAGAAAACTGTCGACAGATGGCCGAACCCAAATAGCAATAAGAGATGGAGAAAAATGGGCAATGATGATGCTCACAATAACACGCCAGGACATGCAGGCGCATGTGTGGCTACCTACTGGGGGAATAGAAAAACAGGACGAACTGCTAATAGCTATAGATGTTTGGACCATACTGCGAGAAGCCTACGACCTGCAAAAGGTGAAATATAGTGGACTAAAAACACATAGCACACCACCAGAATGGGGAAAATTCAGTCAAGGTGAGCAAGCGATAAGAGTGGCAGGGAGCTGGAAATACTGGCATGTTGACGGCAAACCAGGACACTTCAAACTCGGGACTAGAAACACGGCATGGCTGCAGGGGGAGACTCGGGAGATGCGGCGGACGACAGAACAAACAACTGGGCTGGCCGAGGAGGACATGAAAAGTGACGAACCGAAGGAAGATGGCAGGGCACCTACCACGGAGCAACACGCCACGGAAGAAAAGAACACAAGTACCACGGACAAGCTAGTTCAGGCCACGCTACGGTTCCGTCCGATAAGCAAAGAACAAGCGAACGAAAGGCTAAAGAAGGAGGAGGGAACGGCGACAGGAAAAAAGCTGAGGCCTCCCGCGAACGCCAAGAAATACCCGCCACCTACTACAACAACGAAAACGAACAAAAGGGACAATGAGGAAACCAAAGGGTCCCTGGAGGCACTGAAGCAATGGGGTGGGAACATGCCAAAAACGGAGAACCTAAACACTGAAGAAATGGGACAAGCACAACAACACACCATAAATTTCCTAACATGGAACATACAAGGCTCCCCGCACTCACTGTATGAACTGGAGGAGCAAATGAAAAAATGGGAGATAGATATAGCAATAGTCACGGAAACTAAGACTGCGAATGAGGAAATAAAAAGACACTTCAGAAACAGAAAGCAGTCAAACATATGCACAAACATACCAACAGAGGAAGGGGAGGGAGAAGAGAGCAACCACAAGGCGGGCCTTGCCGTAATACTCACAGGGGAATATGCCAAACCACATAACTACACCGAGGTGCAGGTACCGCACTTACGAGGAGTACTCACACACACGCTGCTCCACTTTCCGGGAGGAAAATACTTACACCTGCTAGGGGTATACTACCCGGTGGAAGGAAAAGACGTGGCGGAAGAGACAGGACGAGGGGAACTCGACAGAGAGGCGGCCAGAAATGGCATACAGGAGTATGTGCGAATGGTGACCACAGCCAGTGAAAATGCGGTAGGACAAACAGTACTAATTTGTGGGGACCTGAATGCCACGACGGGAACACCGAAAAATAGCAGGGACAAAGAATGGAACAAAACCCTGGAAGCCACGGGCCTGCAAGATGTGGGAGGGACCAGGGAAACAACACTAACATGGCATGAACGACGGAACATAGACAGAATGCTAGCAAGCAAAGCAGAATTACAATGCTACACGCAACCAACAGCAGGAGAGCTCACCGAGCTACACATGAGCGACCACAAAATGGTCTGCACAACGCAACTGGACCTAAAAGCCTGGGGGACCCACAGACCAACGACACAAAAGCCACAACATGCAAAAACAGACAGACTGAAACTCCCGCTAACAGAAGCAGAGGGGAATACCCTCAGGCAAACACTGGACGCTGCATATACGAAGGAATTACAAGATGAAATGCAAGAAGCAATAAACGGGATAAAAACAGCAGCCAGCACAAGGCACAGAAAACGGGCAATAGATTACGCGGGAGGGGTGGTTGCAAGGATAATGGGGGAAGCAAGAGACAGGGCAATGATGGATGTCAACCTACCGAAACAAGCGGCAGCACCAGGACAACAACATGGACTACACCTCCCAAAAACCCTCCGCAAAGAAAGGGACGGCCACATGAAAGAAAGGAACAGGTGCCGTGAGAACATAGCATTATGGAAGAAGGACATAGAAACACGAGAACAAGTAACCGAGGAAGCACGGACGGAAGATTTTGACAACCGAACAAGCGAAATGAGGAAATGGGAACAATGGGAACGGGAACAGAAAAAGCTTGCGACAAAAGAGGCAAGGAAGTGCATTAAAGAACACGAAGCAAACCGAAAACAGAAAACAAGAATGAAAATGAGAGAAGGATACTGGGGCAACATAAAGCACTACCATAAATTGATATACAAAAAAGAGATAGAAAACGGAACGGCACCAGCTACAACAATACAAGCAATTGAAACCATGCAAGGAGAACTAGTGGTAGGACACCAAAAAGTGGCACAGGCAATGGGCGAACACATTGCGTGGTCGGAACCATACAAAATGAAGGAACCAGAGAAAGGACTTAAAGATACGCCACCCTGGCTTGACGAAAGGTACAAGAACTACGTGAGGGAAAACCAATGCAAAAGGCCGGACCAAACAAAAGTAAACCTAAATGTGGACAAAGAGGCCTATCGACAGGCAGTGAAGAAAATGAAAACCAACAAAGCAGCCGGGCCCATGGGGATACAAAATGAAGTACTGAAACAGATGCCGGACAGATTCCACGACCAACTGTGTGAACTCATGAAATTAATGTGGGAGCATAGACACACCCCCCTACCATGGAAAAAAGGCTACTTCTGCTTCCACCACAAGCAAGGAGAAGTGACAAAACAAAAGAACTACCGACCTATAGCACTACTGGATTGCCTGTTCAAATTATACACTACAGTACTCACAAAAATGCTAGCTGACTTCTGTGAGATAAACGGCATGCTCTCGGAAGCACAAGAGGGCTCAAGGGAAAACCACAACACAATGAAGCAACTCACCAGGGTAACCAATGCCATTGAAGACGCCAACCTCTCCAAACGAAACCTACATGCAACCTACGTGGATTTCGAAAATGCGTATGGCTCGGTTGACCACAAAAGACTCATTACGACGCTAAAACACCTAGGGGTGCCACCACAACTTACCGAAGCTGTTAGGGACATACTGGGCTAAAACGAGGAGGACTCCATGCAAATGAGAGCAAAAGTAGGGGACCAGGTCTCGGAAGAGGTGCCAATAAGAAGGGGGATTCTGCAAGGCGACAGCATGAGCCCACTACTGTTCATACTATACCTGGAACCTCTCCTTAGATGGCTAGAGGTGGGAGACCATGGATACCAGCACAGGTATGCAACTGACAGGGAGCTCAGAGGGGAACTGAGAACCTCCTCCGGAGCGTTTGTGGACGACCTAATTATACTAACCAAACTAATGACAGGCATGGAGCAACAGCTAAAGAAACTCTCGGCATTTGGAGACTGGAGTGGACTCAGAATAAACGAGGACAAAACAAAGATAACAGGGGTAGAACATGGCAACAAAACCGTGAAAGAAAGTAGGCACCAAGGGGTGAAATGCGGAAGTCGAACGCTAAAAGTCCTAAAAGCCGGGGATACCTACAAGTACCTGGGGGTCCTACTCAACATGCTGGGGACATGGAAAGAGGAGAAAAGAAAGTCACTACGGGAACTCAAAAGAAGAATAGACGCACTACTGGCAACCCCCCTCACACAAAGACAAAAAGAGTACTCCCTGAAGTCGGCCATATTGGGGAAATTCAAATACGGACTCCACCTCGGGATATACACACAGGGTGAAATACAACAGGCCGAAAATCAGCTGGGAGCCGCGATGAAAAGAATATATGGACTTCCCGCGAATGGTACGCCCAATGAACTAAACACGGAGGAAAAAGAGGAATACGGACTGGGGCTCCAGTCCCTACAGGCAATATATGCACAGGAAGTGTACACGGGACTGGCAGGCGCTGTTCAGAGTGAGGAAGACAAAGGGGCCCAGATGGGATACGGCAAAAGGGAAAGAAACCTTCAAACCAGACAAAGAATGTCACAAGTTAGTAGGTCCACAGCCGGGCTACTGGAAAAACACTTCGAAGAAAGGGGACACAGCAGCACAAGGAGCAAGCTAAAAATGGGACTGCAGACACAAACGAACACACTGAGGAAGATGAATGCTCTGAATGAATATGGAATACGCGTGAAAGGAGTGGGAACTCACATGCAGGAACTGGGCAAAGAAACACTACCTATAATGAGGCAGCTGGGAAAAGCTAAAAGGGTATACACAAACGCGGAAATGGAGGGCACAACCAGAACGACCAAGCACCAAAGGATAATGGATACAGAATACAGAGACCCACAGTCGCAGCCTGCGACGACAGGCTTTGAAAAAATGGGAACAGTAAATGTAATACAGGAAACGAAAACTCAGCAAGCCACCAAGCAAATAAACTTTACCAAACTACTCACACTATTCAGAAACTACCCGGACCTCAAGGACTTAACCACGGCAGACGGGAAAAGTGCCATACCAATAGAAACACTGAAAGCAACAGGTGGAAGGAAATACGACACCAAGACGGCAACAAAGATAGCACAGGGAATGCTGCACCTATACCCATACATTTGCGAAGCACAACCCAACGACATTAAGAAACCAGGGGACCACTGGGACCATGTGTGGAACAGAAGGCTGAAACCTGAATATATACAAGAACGGAAAACAGGAGAGCTAGAGAGGTACACCAAAAGTACGGTAAGCATGGAAAGCATAAGCGACTGGCCGGCACAAATAAAGGCGCTACATGAGGCTGGAAACAGTCTGAAGGACATACTGCAACTAGTGTCTATGTACCCGCTAGCCAACCAAACGAAGCATTTCGAACAGTCAGAGGTAGAGTGGACGGAACATGAGAAGGAAGTTCTGGGCATAGAAACCGACCAAGAAAAGGAGGAAGACGACGTGATGACCACCAGACACCCGCGGGGGAGAGTAAAGAGGAAGTCAGGACAACAGGACAGAGGCCAGTGGTCGACACAGGAAGACCGAATGGAAATGCTAGGACAAGAGGGAAACTACACGCCCGCCGAGATACTGGCAACGAGACAGTACCTGCAAAACTACACAGACTCGACCTCGAAAGTAACGCAGTACGAAACACGGTGGACCGATGGTGAAGGAAACGAACAGACGACGTGGAGCACAGAAGAAACAGTAAGAACACACCTGCTCAAACACAACCTCTCCTCGGACCAAGGATGGAAAAACCTAGTGGAAGAATGGAAGAACAACAAGAGAAACAAAAGGACCAAACGCGAGCCCGCTGAAGAGATACTGGCAGGACAACCAAACGGCGAACAGAGGTACTGGAAAGAAGTAACGCACCTGGAAATATGCACAAGGGAAACGAACCCGGACCAGGACATTAGTCACATTCCAGGGGTGAAGGACAGACAACTGCGCACGGAAGGTGATACCACCTACTGCTATGAGCCGGAGGGAAGCCTTATAGGCACGCTGAGCACGGTAAAAGCCAGAGAATTGTACGACAGATATGCCGAGGCGGTGGGGGACAGCACGGCACAAAGGCCAACAGAGAAACAACTGGCCAAAAGGCTGAAACTAAGTGTAGAACACAAAATACATGTAAACACTTTTGAGGAGGAAATAGCACAACTGCTGATAAGGTACTCCAGCAAAGCGGAGATGAAACACAGAAAAAGGAACCTCCAAAACCACTGGACCTTCCCTCCGGAAATGATGGAGGCGGTACACACAGCCATGGGAGTCCAAACAGAGGTATTCGCCTCCCCACTTAATGTACACAGGGACACCAGAACGTACTACTCGCAATACCCACGAGACTCGGTATTTGGGGCTGTAGGCTCGGCATGGGAAGAGCAATGGGAAAAACTGGGGTCATACCAATTCAACCCAGAGTACACAGCAGGGGACCTCTACAAGGCACTGAAAAAGGCAATTAACTCCACAAAAACGGCTGAACCCGTTCTGGGGGTAGGAATATACCCCACATATGCCAAAAGCCCGTATAGAAAACTGCTGAATAAGCACATGGGATACAGGATACACGAGTTACTGGAGATAAAGGAAGGGCAGTTCACCTTCCTACCGCCCGACCACTGGATGCAAGGCAACCTACAGAAGCCCAAACAATGCAACTGGAACATGAGAATACTGGTAGTAGCGAATGCGGCAGGATGGAGAAAATACTGCCCGGACGCACTCAAAACCCACGACATATTCAGCAAGGCCCTTCTCAAGTGCCCGCAAAGCAAGGTCAGGACGATAGGCAGAGCATGCTACATACACAGGCCCCTCACCCTCAAGGATGCAGACAGGCAACCTAGGTCAATTACGGAATGGGAGAAGGATTGCGTCATAGACTCCGCGCCATGGATGAACCATGAACTACCGGTCATGCAAGCACTACCAGGCGGCCACTTGGAAAACCACACAGAGGAGATAATTGACCGGTGGATGGAAGACAGGGAAAAAGAAGGGGAGCACAGAGGAGGGGATAGGGGGCCGAGGCCAACGACTATGGACGTATTAAGAGCTAACACCACTTGGAGTAGGGAGGAAATAAACAGAGACGCCCTAAGAAGGTGGGCATTGCAATTTACGGGCCCAGACACAACGGACGAGCACATAAACGGAGACCAATGGCTGCAGTGGGAAAGGGGTGAAAAGGAGAAAGCAGAACCACCACCAGAAAGCAGGTGGGACAACCAAGGGAAAGGATACCCAGAGCCCCACAGGAGGCACAACAGAAACAATATGCTTTACACAGATGGAAGCCAAAGAAAAGTCAAAAAGGAAAACGGGGAAGTCGAGGAAGTGACGGCGGCAGGTGTCTGGGACCCAAGAGGGGAACGGGCAATGAACCACATGCAAAGATGGGTCGGACGATGCCAAACTGTTAACAGGGCGGAGCTCACTGCCATATATATGGCACTGACACTAGACTCAAACTCGGGTGAAGAAAAAGTCAGCATATGCACGGATAGTCTGACCTCCCTCTACCAGATACAAAACATGAAAAGAAGGCCGCACACGCTTGAAAGGCACGTACACAGGGACCTACTGTGGAAAATAATGAAACAAATACAAAAGCTAAATAAGGAAGGAACAAAAGTGGCCCTATACAAGGTTAAAGCGCATGTGGGAATACATGGGAATGAAATGGCGGACGAGGTGGCAAAAAGGGCCTGTGAGGAAGGGGAATACGGCCTCAACCACGACAACACGGATACAGTGATGCTACTAGCAATATGCGAGGCCACGGGTAGACAACTGGAAGGACACCAAGCAATACTCAACCATGTAACAAAAAAGGTGAGGGAGGCTAAAATGACGGGAAAAACAAACATAATACAAAGACTAAAAAGGAAACTAGAAACCGGGCCAGAAGAATGGGAGACCAAAAGACAACGCATTGAGAGGACGGAGGCAGAATACGCACAAAAAAAACCGGGAGCCTACTGAAATAGAAACAGCCTGGGCAGACACCCGGCCCGATGAACCAGAATGGCAACAGGAACAGGAAGAGGAATTGGAACTCCAGAGGATGGAACGATTAGAGGAGGAGGCACTAATACAGGAGCAGCAGGTACAAACGGCACAACAAGCTAAACAAAAGAGGGGGCAAGGGCGAGAGGGCACACGGGGAGCAGAAATGAATAAGGAACAGGCATGGAAGACAAGAACAATACAGAAAGAGGAGGCATTAGAACAGGGAGAAAGACAAAAACGAAGAAGAACCCAAAGCCAGGCAAAACCCGACCAACCAGTCCTACGGGAAGCTGAAGGGCCGAGGGAAGCCCAAGGAGAAACTGCACAAGGGTCAACCCAGAAACTGAAGCCACCGGAAACACAGAATGTGGACACGACAACACAGCAGGACACCGCAGCCGAGCTCAGAGAAATGGCCCAACAACAGGAGGAAGCACAGGAAGAATGGAGAGCACTCCAGGAAATGGTACAGGACCAGGAAGCAGAGCAAAAGGAAGTACACCAAGTGAAGGAATGGAGAAAGTCCTCGAGGGAAAAAATACTGACAGCAACACAAGAAAAGCCAGAAAAATACATGCAGCACCTCAAAGGTGATAAAGCCATGCACAAGCTCTCTAATGGATACTGGAAGAAGGGAACGGAATACCTAAACGAGAAAGACGTGACAGTCCTGCTAAGATGCCGGGCGAACAAACTACCAGCGGGACCATACAAGAAGCAGCAAGGAGGGAGAAGGTCGCAAAAATGCAAATGCTGCGGGATGCCCAGACAAGTAAACGCGGGAGGATTCATACGCACAGCCCATGTGCTGGGAGGATGCACAGAGAGGGAGATAAAGAACATGGTAATAAGCAGGTCGGATGAGACCACCAAAATGATAGCGAAAGCAATTAGCAGAGGCAGGAAGGGAGGATGTATAATAAGAACCCATGCGGGGAAAAAAGGGAAAGGAATGAACAACGGGAGACCAATAGAAGACTTCCTCCTCACAAGGGGGCAATGCAGACTGGACGGACGAAACACACCGGCACCAGCACACGGAAAGGACACCATACCACACTACGTGGACATAGTAATGCTAGAGGGAACTGAAAAGGGGAATGAGCAGCCTGGGTACACACACCAAAAGGCAATGATGGAAGCGGGCCACATACACCTGATAGAGGTAACATACACAGACGAAATGAGTTGGGAGGAAGCACTAAAGACGAAGTACACAAAATACACACCGCTAGTAAGACTACTAGAACTATATGGCTACAAGGTAACGCTACACGTGATGGTATTCGGCAATACGGGAACGATATACGAACACACGGAGAAAATACTGACCAAACATTTAGGATTCGACAAACAAGAAGCCCTACACCTACTCAGGAAAATACATGACCTAGCGACAGGATTTGCAGTAAGCCTAAACAGACTATATAGGACTAAAACAGACAAGGAACCAGACTAAGGGACAAAGAAGAAGGAGTCAAGGGGACTCACAAAGCCCCACACCCCGTCCAAGGGCGTCTCTTTTTCTTTTTTTTTTCTTTTTGCTCATGCATGTCATTGAGGGGTGGGGGAGGGGATGCATTGCCACGCTCTTTGCAGCCTGGCCACTCCGGTGGTGCAGCCCCATCCGCTACGATGCCGGCGCCTCAAGAGGCAGCTCCGGATGCACCTAGGGGCGAGGTGCAGGTGAGCTCCCGCAAGTTGCGGAGTGTATGGCATGCACGGATGGTGGACGCACACCACGTGCTCATGCATGTCATTGAGGGGTGGGGGGGGGTGATGTATCGCCACGCTCTTTACAGCCTAGCCACTCCGGTGGTGCAGCCCCATCCGCGACAAGGTTGGCGCCTCAAGAGGCCGCGCAAGATGCACCTGAGGTGCAGGTGAGCTCCCGCAAGTTGTGGAATGTATGGCATGCACGGATGGTGGACGCACACCATGTGCTCATGCATGTCATTGAGGGGTGGGGGGGGATGCATCGCCTGTTCTACAGTCAGGCCACTCCGGTGGTGCAGCCCCATCCGCAACGATGCCGGCGCCTCAAGAGGCAGCTCAAGATGCACCTGAGGGTGAGGTGCAGGTGACCTCCCGCAAGTTGCGGAATGTGTGGCATGCACGGATGGTGGACGCACACCATGTGCTCATGCATGTCATTGAGGGGTGGGGGGGGATGCATCGCCACGCTCTTTGCAGCCTTGCCACTCCGGTGGTGCAGCCCCATCCGCGACAAGGTTGGCGCCTCAAGAGGCCGCGCAAGATGCACCTGATGTGCAGGTGAGCTCCCGCAAGTTGCGGAATGTATGGCATGCACGGATGGTGGACGCACACCATGTGCTCATGCATGTCATTGGGGGTGGGGGGGGGATGCATCGCCTGTTCTACAGTCAGGCCACTCCGGTGGTGCAGCCCCATCCGCGACAATGCCGGCGCCTCAAGAGGCAGCTCAGGATGCACCTGAGGGTGAGGTGCAGGTGACCTCCCGCAAGTTGCGGAATGTGTGGCATGCATGGATGGTGGACGCACACCATGTGCTCATGCATGTCGTTGAGGGGTGGGGGGGGATGCATCGCCACGCTCTTTGCAGCCTGGCCACTCCGGTGGTGCAGCCCCATCCGCTACGATGCCGGCGCCTCAAGAGGCAGCTCAGGATGCACCTGAGGGTGAGGTGCAGGTGAGCTCCCGCAAGTTGCGGAATGTGTGGCATGCATGGATGGTGGACGCACACCATGTGCTCATGCATGTCGTTGAGGGGTGGGGGAGGGGATGCATCGCCACGCTCTTTGCAGCCTGGCCACTCCGGTGGTGCAACCCCATCCGCTACGATGCCGGCGCCTCAAGAGGCAGCTCAGGATGCACCTGAGGGTGAGGTGCAGGTGAGCTCCCGCAAGTTGCGGAGTGTATGGCATGCATGGATGGTGGACGCACACCATGTGCTCATGCATGTCATTGAGGGGTGGGGGAGGGGATGCATTGCCACGCTTTACAGCCTAGCCACTCCGGTGGTGCAGCCCCATCCGCGACAATGCTGGCGCCTCAAGAGGCCGCGCAAGATGCACCTGAGGGTGAGATGCAGGTGAGCTCCCACAAGTTGCGGAATGTATGGCATCTATGGATGGTAGATGCACACCATGTGCTCATGCATGTCATTGAGGGGTGGGGGAGGGGATGCATTGCCACGCTCTTTGCAGCCTGGCCACTCCGGTGATGCAGCCCCATCCGCTACGATGCCGGCGCCTCAAGAGGCAGCTCCGGATGCACCTAGGGGCGAGGTGCAGGTGAGCTCCCGCAAGTTGCAAAGTGTATGGCATGCACGGATGGTGGACGCACACCATGTGCTCATGCATGTCATTGAGGGGTGGGGGGGGTGATGCATCGCCACGCTCTTTACAGCCTAGCCACTCCGGTGGTGCAGCCCCATCCGCGACAAGGTTGGCGCCTCAAGAGGCCGCGCAAGATGCACCTGAGGTGCAGGTGAGCTCCCGCAAGTTGCGGAATGTATGGCATGCATGGATGGTGGACGCACACCATGTGCTCATGCATGTCATTGAGGGGTGGGGGGGGAGATGCATCGCCACGCTCTTTGCAGCCTGGCCACTCCGGCGGTGCAGCCCCATCCGCGACGATGCCGGCGCCTCAAGAGGCAGCTCAGGATGCACCTGAGGGTGAGGTGCAGGTGAGCTCCCGCAAGTTGCGGAATGTATGGCATGCATGGATGGTGGACGCACACCATGTGCTCATGCATGTCATTGAGGGGTGGGGGGGGGTGATGCATTGCCACGCTCTTTGCAGCCTGGCCACTCCGGTGGTGCAGCCCCATCCGCTACGATGCCGGCGCCTCAAGAGGCAGCTCAGGATGCACCTGAGGGTGAGGTGCAGGTGACCTCCCGCAAGTTGCGGAATGTGTGGCATGCATGGATGGTGGACGCACACCATGTGCTCATGCATGTCATTGAGGGGTGGGGGGGGGGATGCATTGCCACGCTTTACAGCCTTGCCACTCCGGTGGTGCAGCCCCATCCGCGACAAGGTTGGCTCCTCAAGAGGCCGCGCAAGATGCACCTGAGGTGCAGGTGAGCTCCCGCAAGTTGCGGAATGTATGGCATGCATGGATGGTGGACGCACACCATGTGCTCATGCATGTCATTGAGGGGTGGGGGGGGTGATGCATCGCCACGCTCTTTGCAGCCTGGCCACTCCGGTGGTGCAGCCCCATCCGCGACGATGCCGGCGCCTCAAGAGGCAGCTCAAGATGCACCTGAGGGTGAGGTGCAGGTGACCTCCCGCAAGTTGCGGAATGTGTGGCATGCATGGATGGTGGACGCACACCATGTGCTCATGCATGTCATTGAGGGGTGGGGGGTGTGATGCATTGCCACGCTTTACAGCCTAGCCACTCCGGTGGTGCAGCCCCATCCGCGACAAGGTTGGCTCCTCAAGAGGCCGCGCAAGATGCACCTGAGGTGCAGGTGAGCTCCCGCAAGTTGCGGAATGTATGGCATGCACGGATGGTGGACGCACACCATGTGCTCATGCATGTCATTGAGGGGTGGGGGGGGGGAATGCATCGCCTGTTCTACAGTCAGGCCACTCCGGTGGTGCAGCCCCATCCGCGACAATGCCGGCGCCTCAAGAGGCAGCTCCGGATGCACCTGAGGGCGAGGTGCAGGTGACCTCCCGCAAGTTGCGGAGTGTATGGCATGCATGGATGGTGGACGCACACCATGTGCTCATGCATGTCATTGAGGGGTGGGGGGGGGTGATGCATCGCCACGCTCTTTACAGCCTAGCCACTCCGGTGGTGCAGCCCCATCCGCGACAAGGTTGGCGCCTCAAGAGGCCGCGAAAGATGCACCTGAGGTGCAGGTGACCTCCCGCAAGTTGCGGAATGTGTGGCATGCATGGATGGTGGACGCACACCATGTGCTCATGCATGTCGTTGAGGGGTGGGGGGGGGTGCATCGCCACGCTTTACAGCCTAGCCACTCCGGTGGTGCAGCCCCATCCGCGACAAGGTTGGCGCCTCAAGAGGCCGCGCAAGATGCACCTGATGTGCAGGTGAGCTCCCGCAAGTTGCGGAATGTATGGCATGCACGGATGGTGGACGCACACCATGTGCTCATGCATGTCATTGAGGGGTGGGGGGGGATGCATCGCCTGTTCTACAGTCAGGCCACTCCGGTGGTGCAGCCCCATCCGCGACGATGCCGGCGCCTCAAGAGGCAGCTCAAGATGCACCTGAGGGTGAGGTGCAGGTGAGCTCCCGCAAGTTGCGGAATGTGTGGCATGCATGGATGGTGGACGCACACCATGTGCTCATGCATGTCATTGAGGGGTGGGGGGGGATGCATCGCCACGCTCTTTGCAGCCTGGCCACTCCGGTGGTGCAGCCCCATCCGCGACAAGGTTGGCGCCTCAAGAGGCCGCGCAAGATGCACCTGAGGTGCAGGTGAGCTCCCGCAAGTTGTGGAATGTATGGCATGCATGGATGGTGGACGCACACCATGTGCTCATGCATGTCATTGAGGGGTGGGGGGGGTGATGCATTGCCACGCTCTTTGCAGCCTGGCCACTCCGGTGGTGCAGCCCCATCCGCGACGATGCCGGCGCCTCAAGAGGCAGCTCAGGATGCACCTAAAGGTGAGGTGCAGGTGAGCTCCCGCAAGTTGCGGAATGTATGACATGCATGGATGGTGGATGCACACCATGTGCTCATGCATGTTGTTGAGGGGTAGGGGGGGGAGGGGAGATGCATTGCCACGCTCTTTGCAGCCTGGCCACTCCGGTGGTGCAGCCCCATCCGCTACGATGCCGGCGCCTCAAGAGGCAGCTCAGGATGCACCTGAGGGTGAGGTGCAGGTGAGCTCCCGCAAGTTGCGGAATGTGTGGCATGCATGGATGGTGGACGCACACTATGTGCTCATGCATGTCGTTGAGGGGTGGGGGGGGGATGCATCGCCACGCTCTTTGCAGCCTGGCCACTCCGGTGGTGCAACCCCATCCGCTACGATGCCGGCGCCTCAAGAGGCAGCTCAGGATGCACCTGAGGG
>LGRX02027431.1:0-23474 GCA_001247695.2 Cymbomonas tetramitiformis | reverse complement strand
GACGGTGAGGCCAGGGACTGACCCAGCGAAGCCGGAAACGTATATGCGAGTAAGAATCACAAAAAGCGGCAATCTTTTCACCGGGCTAGCCAGCGAAGCAGCGTATGAGTGGCTGGGAAAACAAGACAGACGTACGGTCCGTCTCTCTCTCCCCAACAAATCTCGCTCCTACCTCCTTCAGCACTCTGACTTTTCTCGCACGGGAGACAAGTTTAAGGGCAGAAGAGGGAGGGCAGCGCCACCAGCAGCGGGGGCGCAGCAGACGGAGGACATCGTACAGGCGCTGGAGAGCAAGCTCTCCAACCAGTGGGCGAAAGTTGCGAAGGGCGGGGCCGGTGACGAGGCCATCAACGAGCTCCGCAAAGCCGTGGAGAAGCTCGAGGGCACATGTAAAAGCGGCTTCACGGACAACGTTGAGGCCACGAACAAGGTCTCCAGCAAGGTGGACGAGGTGAAGGACTCAGTGATCGACCTCACTGAAGAGAACCGCGAGTTCCAGAAGCAGCATCTCGGGATCTCCAGCGAAATACTGAAGTCCTTCAGCAACTCCAACAACGCACTGGCCAAGCTGCTGAAGGGTCAACGCACCCCCGAGCCGGCTAAGAAAAATCTACGCCGGCCACGAGAAGCGAGCGAGCGATCTGACAGCGAGGGAGGTATGGAGATCGACGAAGAGACGCTGTCGGAGTTCAGACGTCTGCAAAAAGCACGGGTAAGTTCCCTCGGGGAAAAATCATCCTCACGGGATAAGAGACCCCTCGCATATGGCGTAGAGGGTAACTGCACAGGAACACACAATCTGACTAAACAACTTGGGCATCGGTTCCGAAAACGGGCACAAGACGAAAAGTGGAACCCCACCACTTGCATCACTGAACCAGTCCGAGCACAGCACAAGAGGAAGGGAAATCAGCTGAATAAGTACTGGTTGGGTTCCTGTATGCATCGCAGGCCAAGGCAGACGAAAGGAAAAAGCTGGAACAGCTGGAACAGCTGGAACAGCTGGCAGAGCCTCGCTCCAGCCGAAGCCAACGCTCTAGGGGCTGACAGAAGCAGCCTGGCAGAGGCCACATCCTGTATAGGCCCTTGCAGTTTTGAAGCTAGGAAAAGCCCTGTATACCAGAAAATCCTGGTTAAACAAACACCTGAAGTAAAAAGTAACTCTGCTAAATCCAAACCTGCTGCTGGTAAAAGTACATCGTGCCTGTACTCCTGCACAGTGCTGATCGGAACCCAGGCTGCAAAGCCCACGACTAGACACAAGTGTGGGAGGGTTAGCAGTAATATAGGCACCAACTGTTACCACACTGTTGACACGGTAGCAGCATCAAACTCAATACAATATAGGGAAAGGACGGGCACACCTGGCACAAGAGCTGCAAAAAATAACATAAAACATACAATGACATTGAGTAGCAGCAGTTGCAATAACATACACTATGAGATAGTAAACAGAGTTAAAGCAACAAGCAGGCCACCCGAGGCCAGTTCCCCATACACAAGGGAGGTAAGCAGCAGAGAACACATTCAGGAACTCCCACTAGGACAAGAGGGGAACCCTAAGCCTACCTTAAGGAAAATAGGCACAAACCAGCCCCAGAGGGTGAAGGCAATGGTCAGCCTGACAGGAAAGTTACTATGGGGACTTTATTGCAAAATGGCAGACAATATTCACACTTTCAGGAGTAACCGGCAAATTACGGCATTTAGCGAATTGCTCCAGGAGCTCTACGTTAAAATACGAAGTTTTGTAAAAACAGCTCTGACGGAGCAATATTTCAAGGAGACAACTGAGGGTCAAACACAAAGACATATTGAAAAGAATGAGGCCCAGATATATGGCAGTAAGGACGGGATGATGCTGCAGGCAAATGTAACGCGTAACAGAAAGAGGAATGCGGGGTCGGGGGAACATGCACACTGGCGAGACGACTGGGATAGTAACAACAAGAAGAACCCACAGGATATATTGAATGGAAATAGGCGAACTGCAACAACCCGTACAGCCATATGGAGGAAAACAAGGGGAAACCCTAACCCAAAAGTGGCTTACCTACAGAAAAGGGAGGGAATAGGGGCACATAAAAGTAAAATTAGACGGAAATATTTTACACAAGGCCTACAAATGGCAAAATACGAACGTGAAATGAAAATGAACTTGAACGCACGACTTTGGACATTTAGCGAATTGCTCCAGAAGCTCTACGTAAAAATTCGAAGTTTTGTAAAAACGACCCCAGCAGAGCAATATTTTAAGGAGGCAACCAAGAGCTATGCACAAAGATATATTGGGAAGAATGAAGCCCAGATATGCTGTAAAAAGAACGGAACGACGCTGCAGACATGTGTAACGCGTAACAAGGAAAACCGCGTTAAGCCAGAAGAACATGCACACCGACGAAACGATAGGGGCAACAATAACAAGAGGAACCCACAAGATACATTGAAAGGGAAAAGGCCAATTATGACAGCTTACACGGCCATATACAGGGAAATGAAGGGAAACCCTAACCCAAAGGGTCAATACCTACAGAAAAAGGGGGGTATAGGTGCACATAATAACAAAATTAGACGAAAAAATTTCGCACAGAGCCTACAAATGGTAAAATACAAACAACAAATGAAAATGAGCTTGAACGGACGACATTGGATATTTAGCGAATTGCTCCAGGAGCTCTACGTAAAAATACAAAGTTTTGTGCAAATGGCCCAAAAGGGGAAATACTTTGAGGGGACACCCATAGGGTATATACGAATAAGGTTTGAGGAAAAAGAAGCTCAGAAAAGCAGTAAGGCAAGTACAAGGGGACGGAAGGAGTGTGTAACGCGTAACAGGGGAGGCAGTGCGGAGGAAGGGAAACACAACCAGAGGAGATGCGTGACGATTAATAGACATGAAGATAACTCACAAGGCGCACCAATAAAAGCGGTACTTGTGATTTGCGTTGTGATTACGGTCCTAACAAAAAGTAACATTAACGAGCGAAAAGGACCAGCACGAAAACCAACACAAAGGGTGCGGGTGACAAAATGCAAGGAGGCTAGCAGGAGGGCAGAAAAGGGAGTGCTGGGTGAAGCTCCGGAAAGGGAGCATGCAGCACAGTGCATGCAGAAACGAAGCACAGCGGCAACAGCAAAAACCCGGCAAACAGTTGAAACTGGAAAGGTAAGTGAGGAAATGCCAAGAGGAGTCAACGACCAACACCAGGAAATAACACAGGAAAAGCCCCCAAAGGGCCCCAGGTGGTTAGCCACAACAGAAGAGGGGGGACGAAGGGCGAACTTCAGAAGAAACCTCACATATTACCTACGGGCGAACCGGCAGGAGCACGCATATGCACACAAAAGAGGGAGAAGATATTGGAGTGAACATGCGAAAGGGAAAACATGCAGGTGGGTACAACGTACCAAATATGACAGACCACAACTGGTCAGAAGCAACCAGGTAGTAAGGCAAGAAACAAAGGACAGGGACAATGGTAAGTGGGCGCGAAAACATGGCGAGATGCGCCGAATGAAAAGGGAAGGCCAAAACATAGCGAGAACGGTGGGAGCCCAAATAATGAGCATGCATGTAACACTAGATGTGCTGGGCACTCTGGCAAAACGGATGGAGCAGGCACAACTGGCAATGAAAAACCCTCGACAAGAGGTACCGCAGGTCAAAGCGGTGAATGAAAAGTCTACGGTAGCACGAGGAGCAGCATTGGGCACAAGACCCAACAGGAAAGCTGAACAGATTGAGGAGATGGGTAGGCGTGCCGAAGCGAAACCACAGCCCTCACATATAGGGGGGGGAACATGCTCGAACGAGAAAATGGAAGGACAGTACCCCAAGAATTCTGTCACGCAGGGAATATTTGCCAAGGATGGGAAACTGAATATGCACCAAGTGGACCTTGCGCTCGAAACACTGGAAGACAACCCTCCGGGTTCAACAACCATGCAAGAAATACTGAAGATGCTGAGTGAAAATGACAAAAAATTTCTGAAAATGGTAAAAGAAAAAGTCGCCAAAAAGGGTGGCACCCAGATACCAGTGGTAGGAAACGGACACTGGCTACTACTGATGGTAGGAGTCTGCGTCGTAAAAGATAACAGCACGTTGCAGGCCTATGTATACGATTCTATGGGCATGGAAAGACAGACACGGAAGAAAACCGCCCAAGGGCACACGAGAATGGCGGAGGAACTGCAAGGAGCAGTGAGTGCATGGGTAACGGGCAACAAGGAGGCAATGGGGTGCCCGGAAGCTAGAGCCACGCCGATGTACGACAGGCACCAACACGATGCATTCAGCTGCGGCGTCTGGGTGATATATATTGCGGAGCTATGGCAACAGTGGCTGTTAGAAAGGAACGGAGCCTGGATACAACATGTGTACACGAACACACTCCAAACCAGTCGATGCGTGACACTACACACCACGGAAATAGTGAATAAATGCAGAGACAGATTCAGGCCAAAGATAAAGTCGGCCATAATGAGGGAAAATAAGCCACATGCAGAACAGGACACGGATGAAGTTGAGCTGACAAGGGAGGACCCAGCAAAAAGGACTGGGGCAAAACAGGCGCGAACCCAAGGAACGTGTGCGGCAGACGCCTTCATGAGGGAGGTGGAGAGTGGCCGCACAAGGGAACAGGTGGAGGACACAATGCGACAACAAGGGGTGGGCATACAAACAATAATGAACGTTCAGGAAGCACTTCAAGCGCTACAACAAGACACTGAAGCCCTCATAGGTGAAACAATGAGAAAACTGTCGACAGATGGCCGAACCCAAATAGCAATAAGAGATGGAGAAAAATGGGCAATGATGATGCTCACAATAACACGCCAGGACATGCAGGCGCATGTGTGGCTACCTACTGGAGGAATAGAAAAACAGGACGAACTGCTAATAGCTATAGATGTTTGGACCATACTGCGAGAAGCCTACGACCTGCAAAAGGTGAAATATAGTGGACTAAAAACACATAGCACACCACCAGAATGGGGAAAATTCAGTCAAGGTGAGCAAGCGATAAGAGTGGCGGGGAGCTGGAAATACTGGCATGTTGACGGCAAACCAGGACACTTCAAACTCGGGACTAGAAACACGGCACGGCTGCAGGGGGAGACTCGGGAGATGCGGCGGACGACAGAACAAACAACTGGGCTGGCCGAGGAGGACATGAAAAGTGACGAACCGAAGGAAGATGGCAGGGCACCTACTACGGAGCAACACGCCACGGGCGAAGCAACGGAAGAAAAGAACACAGGTACCACGGACAAGCTAGTTCAGGCCACGCTACGGTTCCGTCCGATAAGCAAAGAACAAGCGAACGAAAGGCTAAAGAAGGAGGAGGGAACGGCGACAGGAAAAAAGCTGAGGCCTCCCGCGAACGCCAAGAAATACCCGCCACCTACTACAACAACGAAAATGAACAAAAGGGACAATGAGGAAACCAAAGGGTCCCTGGAGGCACTGAAGCAATGGGGTGGGAACATGCCAAAAACGGAGAACCTAAACACTGAAGAAATGGGAGAAGCACAACAACACACCATAAATTTCCTAACATGGAACATACAAGGCTCCCCGCACTCACTGTATGAACTGGAGGAACAAATGAGAAAATGGGAGATAGATATAGCAATAGTCACGGAAACTAAGACTGCGAATGAGGAAATAAAAAGACACTTCAGAAACAGAAAACAGTCAAACATATGCACAAACATACCAACAGAGGAAGGGGAGGGAGAAGAGAGCAACCACAAGGCGGGCCTTGCCGTAATACTCACAGGGGAATATGCCAAACCACATAACTACACCGAGGTGCAGGTACCGCACTTACGAGGAGTACTCACACACACGCTGCTCCACTTTCCGGGAGGAAAATACTTACACCTGCTAGGGGTATACTACCCGGTGGAAGGGAAAGACGTGGCGGAAGAGACAGGACGAGGGGAACTCGACAGAGAGGCGGCCAGAAATGGCATACAGGAGTATGTACGAATGGTGACCACAGCCAGCGAAAATGCGGCAGGACAAACAGTACTAATTTGTGGGGACCTGAATGCCACGACGGGAACACCGAAAAATAGCAGGGACAAAGAATGGAACAAAACCCTGGAAGCCACGGGTCTGCAAGATGTGGGAGGGACCAGGGAAACAACACTAACATGGCATGAACGACGGAACATAGACAGAATGCTAGCAAGCAAAGCAGAATTACAATACTACACGCAACCAACGGCAGGAGAACTCACCGAGCTACACATGAGCGACCACAAAATGGTCTGCACAACGCAACTGGACCTAAAAGCCTGGGGGACCCACCGACCAACGACACAAAAGCCACAACATGCAAAAACAGACAGACTGAAACTCCCGCTAACAGAAGCAGAGGGGAATACCCTCAGGCAAACACTGGACGCTGCATATACGAAGGAATTACAAGATGAAATGCAAGAAGCAATAAATGGGATAAAAACAGCAGCCAGCACAAGGCACAGAAAACGGGCAATAGACTACGCGGGAGGGGTGGTTGCAAGGATAATGGGGGAAGCAAGAGACAGGGCAATGATGGATGTCAACTTACCGAAACAAGCGGCAGCACCAGAACAACAACATGGACTACACCTCCCAAAAACCCTCCGCAAAGAAAGGGACGGCCACCTGAAAGAAAGGAACAGGTGCCGTGAGAACATAGCATTATGGAAGAGGGACATAGAAACACGAGAACAAGCAACCGAGGAAGCACGGACGGAAGATTTTGACAACCGAACAAGCGAAATGAGGAAATGGGAACAATGGGAACGGGAACAGAAAAAGCTTGCGACAAAAGAGGCAAGGAAGTGCATTAAAGAGCACGAAGCAAACCGAAAACAGAAAACAAGAATGAAAATGAGAGAAGGATACTGGGGCAACATAAAGCACTACCATAAATTGATATACAAAAAAGAGATAGAAAACGGAACGGCACCAGCTACAACAATACAAGCGATTGAAACCATGCAAGGAGAGCTAGTGGTAGGACACCAAAAAGTGGCACAGGCAATGGGCGAACACATTGCGTGGTCGGAACCATACAAAATGAAGGAACCAGAGAAAGGACTTAAAGATACGCCACCCTGGCTTGACGAAAGGTACAAGAACTACATGAAGGAAAACCAATGCAAAAGGCCGGACCAAACAAAAGTAAACCTAAATGTGGACAAAGAGGCCTATCGACAGGCGGTGAAGAAAATGAAAACCAACAAAGCAGCCGGGCCCATGGGGATACAAAATGAAATACTGAAACAGATGCCGGACAGATTCCACGACCAACTGTGTGAACTCATGAAATTAATGTGGGAGCATAGACACACCCCCCTACCATGGAAAAAAGGCTACTTCTGCTTCCACCACAAGCAGGGTGAAGTAACAAAACAAAAAAACTACCGACCTATAGCACTACTGGATTGCCTGTTCAAATTATACACCACAGTACTCACAAAAATGCTAGCTGACTTCTGTGAGATAAACGGCATGCTCTCGGAAGCACAAGAGGGCTCAAGGGAAAACCACAACACAATGAAGCAACTCACCAGGGTAACCAATGCCATTGAAGACGCCAACCTCTCCAAACGAAACCTACATGCAACCTACGTGGATTTCGAAAATGCGTATGGCTCGGTTGACCACAAAAGACTCATTACGACGCTAAAACACCTAGGGGTGCCACCACAACTTACCGAAGCTGTTAGGGACATACTGGGCGAAAACGAGGAGGACTCCATGCAAATGAGAGCAAAAGTAGGGGACCAGGTCTCGGAAGAGGTGCCAATAAGAAGGGGGATTCTGCAGGGCGACAGCATGAGCCCGCTACTGTTCATACTATACCTGGAACCTCTCCTTAGATGGCTAGAGGTGGGAGACCATGGATACCAGCACAAGTATGCAACTGACAGGGAGCTCAGAGGGGAACTGAGAACCTCCTCCGGAGCGTTTGTGGACGACCTAATTATACTAACCAAACTAATGACAGGCATGGAGCAACAGCTAAAGAAACTCTCGGCATTTGGAGACTGGAGTGGACTCAGAATAAACGAGGACAAAACAAAGATAACAGGGGTAGAATATGGCAACAAAAACGTGAAAGAAAGTAGGCACCAAGGGGTGAAATGCGGAAGTCGAACGCTAAAAGTCCTAAAAGCCGGGGATACCTACAAGTACCTGGGGGTCCTACTCAATATGCTGGGGACATGGAAAGAGGAGAAAAGAAAGTCACTACGGGAACTCAAAAGAAGAATAGACGCACTACTGGCAACCCCCCTCACACAAAGACAAAAAGAGTACTCCCTGAAGTCGGCCATATTGGGGAAATTCAAATACGGACTCCACCTCGGGATATACACACAGGGTGAAATACAACAGGCCGAAAATCAGCTGGGAGCCGCGATGAAAAGAATATATGGACTTCCCGCGAATGGTACGCCCAATGAACTAAACACGGAGGAAAAAGAGGAATACGGACTGGGGCTCCAGTCCCTACAGGCAATATATGCACAGGAAGTATACACGGGACTGGCAGGCGCTGTTCAGAGTGAGGAAGACAAAGGGGCCCAGATGGGATACGGCAAAAGGGAGAGAAATCTTCAAACCAGACAAAGAATGTCACAAGTCAGCAGGTCCACAGCCGGGCTACTGGAAAAACACTTCGAAGAAAGGGGACACAGCAGCACAAGGAGCAAGCTAAAAATGGGACTGCAGACACAAACGAACACTCTGAGGAAGATGAATGCTCTGAATGAATATGGAATACGCGTGAAAGGAGTGGGAACCCACATGCAGGAACTGGGCAAAGAAACACTACCCATAATGAGGCAGCTGGGAAAAGCTAAAAGGGTATACACAAACGCGGAAATGGAGGGCACAACCAGAACGACCAAGCACCAAAGGATAATGGATACAGAATACAGAGACCCACAGTCGCAGCCTGCGACGACAGGCTCTGAAAAAATGGGAACAGTGAATGTAATACAGGAAACGAAAACTCAGCAAGCCACCAAGCAAATAAACTTTACCAAACTACTCACACTATTCAGAAACTACCCGGACCTCAAGAACTTAACCACGGCAGACGGGAAAAGTGCCATACCAATAGAAACACTGAAAGCAACAGGTGGAAGGAAACACGACACCAAGACGGCAACAAAGATAGCACAGGGAATGCTGCACCTATACCCATACATTTGCGAAGCACAACCCAACGACATTAAGAAACCAGGGGACCACTGGGACCATGTGTGGAACAGAAGGCTGAAACCTGAATATATACAAGAACGGAAAACAGGAGAGCTAGAGAGGATGAGAGGTACACCAAAAGTACGGTAAGCATGGAAAACATAAGCGACTGGCCGGCACAAATAAAAGCGCTGCATGAGGCTGGAAACAGTCTGAAGGACATACTGCAACTAGTGTCTATGTACCCGCTAGCCAACCAAACGAAGCATTTCGAACAGTCAGAGGTGGAGTGGACGGAACATGAGAAGGAAGTTCTGGGCATAGAAACCGACCAAGAAAAGGAGGAAGACGACGTGATGACCACCAGACACCCGCGGGGGAGAGTAAAGAGGAAGTCAGGACAACAGGACAGAGGCCAGTGGTCGACACAGGAAGACCGAATGGACATGCTAGGACAAGAGGGAAACTACACGCCCGCCGGGATACTGGCAACGAGACAGTACCTGCAAAACTACACAGACTCGACCTCGAAAGTAACACAGTACGAAATACGGTGGACCGATGGCGAAGGAAACGAACAGACGACGTGGAGCACAGAAGAAACAGTAAGAACACACCTGCTCAAACACAACCTCTCCTCGGACCAAGGATGGAAAAACCTAGTGGAAGAATGGAAGAATGACAAGAGAGACAAAAGGACCAAACGTGAGCCCGCTGAAGAGATACTGGCAGGACAACCAAACGGCGAACAGAGGTACTGGAAAGAAGTAACGCACCTGGAAATATGCACAAGGGAAACGAACCCGGACCAGGACATTAGGCACATTCCAGGGGTGAAGGACAGACAACTGCGCACGGAAGGTGACACCACCTACTGCTATGAGCCGGAGGGAAGCCTTATAGGCACGCTGAGCACGGTTAAAGCTAGAGAATTGTACGACAGATATGCCGAGGCGGTGGGGGACAGCACGGCACAAAGGCCAACAGAGAAACAACTGGCCAAAAGGCTGAAACTAAGTGTAGAACACAAAATACATGTAAACACTTTTGAGGAGGAAATAGCACAACTGCTGATAAGGTACTCCAGCAAAGCGGAGATGAAACACAGAAAGAGGAACCTCCAAAACCACTGGACCTTCCCTCCGGAAATGATGGAGGCGGTACACACAGCCATGGGAGTCCAAACAGAGGTATTCGCCTCCCCACTTAATGTACACAAAGACACCAGAACGTACTACTCGCAATACCCACGAGACTCGGTATTTGGGGCTGTAGGCTCGGCATGGGAAGAGCAATGGGAAAAACTGGGGTCATACCAATTCAACCCAGAGTACACAGCAGGGGACCTCTACAAGGCACTGAAAAAGGCAATTAACTCCACAAAAACGGCCGAACCCGTTCTGGGGGTAGGAATATACCCCACATATGCCAAAAGCCCGTATAGAAAACTGCTGAATAAGCACATGGGATACAGGGTACACGAGTTACTGGAGATAAAGGAAGGGCAGTTCACCTTCCTACCACCCGACCACTGGATGCAAGGCAACCTACAGAAACCCAAACAATGCAACTGGAACATGAGAATACTGGTAGCAGCGAATGCGGCAGGATGGAGAAAATACTGCCCGGACGCACTCAAAACCCACGACATATTCAGCAAGGCCCTTCTCAAGTGCCCGCAAAGCAAAGTCAGGACGATAGGCAGAGCATGCTACATACACAGGCCTCTCACCCTCAAGGATGCGGACAGGCGACCTAGGTCAATTACAGAATGGGAGAAGGATTGCGTCATAGACTCCGCGCCATGGATGCACCATGAACTACCGGTCATGCAAGCACTACCAGGCGGCCACTTGGAAAACCACACAGAGAAGATAATTGACCGGTGGATGGAAGACAGGGAAAAAGAAGGGGAGCACAGAGGAGGGGATAGGGGGCCGAGGCCAACGACTATGGACGTACTAAGAGCTAACACCACGTGGAGTAGGGAGGAAATAAACAGAGACGCCCTAAGAAGGTGGGCATTACAATTTACGGGCCCAGACACAACGGACGAGCACATAAACGGAGACCAATGGCTGCAGTGGGAAAGGGGTGAAAAGGAGAAAGCAGAACCACCAACAGAAAGCAGGTGGGACAACCAAGGGAAAGGATACCCAGAGCCCCACAGGAGGCATAACAGAAACAATATGCTTTACACAGATGGAAGCCAAAGAAAAGTCAAAAAGGAAAACGGGGAAGTCGAGGAAGTTACGGCGGCAGGTGTCTGGGACCCAAGAGGGGAACGGGCAATGAACTACATGCAAAGATGGGCCGGACGATGCCAAACTGTTAACAGGGCGGAGCTCACTGCCATATATATGGCACTGACACTAGACTCAAACTCGGGAGAAGAAAAAGTCAGCATATGCACGGATAGTCTGACCTCCCTCTACCAGATACAAAACATGAAAAGAAGGCCGCACACGCTTGAAAGGCACGTACACAGGGACCTACTGAGGAAAATAATGAAACAAATACAAAAGCTAAATAAGGAAGGAACAAAAGTGGCCCTATACAAGGTTAAAGCGCATGTGGGAATACACGGGAATGAAATGGCGGACGAGGTGGCAAAAAGGGCCTGTGAGGAAGGGGAATACGGCCTCAACCACGACAACACGGATACAGTGATGCTACTAGCAATATGCGAGGCCACGGGTAGACAACTGGAAGGACACCAAGCAATACTCAACCATGTAACAAAAAAGGTGAGGGAGGCAAAAATGACGGGAAAAACAAACATAATACAAAGACTAAAAAGGAAACTAGAAACCGGGCCAGAAGAATGGGAGACCAAAAGACAACGCATTGAGAGGACGGAGGCAGAATACGCACAAAAAAACCGGGAGCCTACTGAAATAGAAACAGCCTGGGCAGACACCTGGCCCGATGAACCAGAATGGCAACAGGAACAGGAAGAGGAATTGGAACTCCGGAAGATGGAACGATTAGAGGAGGAGGCATTAATACAGGAGCAGCAGGTACAAACAGCACAACAAGCTAAACAAAAGAGGGGGCAAGGGCGAGAGAGCACACGGGGAGTAGAAATGAATAAGGAACAGGCATGGAAGACAAGAACAATACATAAAGAGGAGGCATTAGAACAGGGAGGAAGACAAAAACGAAGAAGAACCCAAAGCCAGGCAAAACCCGACCAACCAGCCCCACGGGAAGCTGAAGGGCCGAGGGAAGCCCAAGGAGAAACTGCACAAGGGTCAACCCAGAAACTGAAGCTACCGGAAACACAGAATGTGGACACGACAACACAGCAGGACACCGCAGCCGAGCTCAGAGAAATGGCCCAACAACAGGAGGAAGCACAGGAAGAATGGAGAGCACTCCAGGAAATGGTACAGGACCAGGAAGCAGCGCAAAAGGAAGTACACCAAGTGAAGGAATGGAGAAAGTCCTCGAGGGGAAAAATACTGACAGCAACACAAGAAAAGCCAGAAAAATACATGCAGCACCTCAAAGGTGATAAAGCCATGCACAAGCTCTCTAATGGATACTGGAAGAAGGGAACGGAATACCTAAACGAGAAAGACGTGACAGTCCTGCTAAGATGCCGGGCGAACAAACTACCAGCAGGACCATACAAGAAGCAGCAAGGAGGGAGAAGGTCGCAAAAATGCAAATGCTGCGGGATGCCCAGACAAGTAAACGCGGGAGGATTCATACGCACAGCCCATGTGCTGGGAGGATGCACAGAGAGGGAGATAAAGAACATGGTAATAAGCAGGCCGGATGAGACCACCAAAATGATAGCGAAAGCAATTAGCAAAGGCAGGAAAGGAGGATGTGTAATAAGAACCCATGCGGGGAAAAAAGGGAAAGGAATGAACAACGGGAGACCAATAGAAGACTTCCTCCTCACAAGGGGGCAATGCAGACTGGACGGACGAAACACACCGGCACCAGCACACGGAAAGGACACCATACCACACTACGTGGACATAGTAATGCTAGAGGGAACTGAAAAGGGGAATGAGCAGCCCGGGTACACACACCAAAAGGCAATGACGGAAGCGGGCCACATACACCTGATAGAGGTAACATACACAGACGAAATGAGTTGGGAGGAAGCACTAAAGACGAAGTACACAAAATACACACCGCTAGTAAAACTACTAGAACTATATGGCTACAAGGTAACGCTACACGTGATGGTATTCGGCAATACGGGAACGATATACGAACACACGGAGAAAATACTGACCAAACATTTAGGATTCGACAGACAAGAAGCCCTACACCTGCTCAGGAAAATACATGACCTAGCGACAGGATTTGCAGTAAGCCTAAACAGACTATACAGAACTAAAGTAGACAAGGAACCAGACTAAGGGACAAAGAAGAAGGAGTCAAGGGGACTCACAAAGCCCCACACCCCGTCCAAGGGTGTCTCTTTTTCTTTTCTTCAGGGCTGACTTCTGGAGACGGTGGAGCGTCGGCCAAGGTTTCACCAGGAAGCACCGGTATTGCTGGGTGGTAAGGGTCCGGGTAGTTGAAGACGAAAACCGTGAACCCCTGGTAGTACCACTCACGGTAGTGGCGCGCTGGTGGGATAGCCAGGGTGTATGCTGTCCAGGCGCTCAGTTGTCTTCCACCTCGTCGTCTGAAGAGGAGGAGGGGGAAGGAGGACCGCTCCAAGGACCGCTCTGCCAGAAGGCGCCTGCTGGTGGGTAGGTAGGGTCAGGGTGGAATACCCACTTGATGGGTCCTTGTTTCCACCACGCTCTTCTGTATTCTTCTGGCGAAGGGGGTACTGCCATGCACCGGCGAACTCAAAATTTCGCCAGGGCTCCGCGACACAGATTTCAAGTGCCTATGTATGCAGGCAGGGGTCAAGAAACTGCAACCAGAAAGCTCAGCAAGGTCCCAGAAGGTAACCGGACTTCGTACACTCCCAAAATATTCCAGCCAGAGGGTAAACCAGAGGTGTCCAGAAACTGTCCAGGAACTGTCCAGAAGCCACTAAAAGCGCTGTTTTGAGGGGCTTTTCCAACTGCTGGTGGCCGTGAGGGCGGTATTGAGGGGTTCTAGGGTGTCCTATGGGGTCTGGGGAAGGAGTTTTTGGTGGTGGGGGCTACTGTGGAAGGTTTTGGGGTAGGCTGAAAACGGGCTAAAACGGCTATTTTGGGCTGTTTTTGGCTGTTTTTCGCCTTTTTAAGGCTCTAGAAAGTGGGCTATGAGGTTTTCCTGGCTACTATAAACCGGGGAAACCCTTTAGGGTGCTCCCTGACGGTTGTTTGTAGCCTGGGGCAGACTTGGAGTTTAAGATCGGAAAACGAATGTTGACTTTTCTGAGCCTGGTTGGGCCCCCAGTGTTAAGGGGCGAAAATATGAAGTTTTGGAGATGTTTTCCAAAGGATACGGCCGTTGTATACGAAAAAAAATGTACTTACGGAGGCTAAAATTGCGCCCAGATAGCCGGAAGTGCAGCTCTCCCCCTGTATCACAACGGAAGTTTCAAAAGGCCCGTGGGCGAGTTGCGCAGAGGCGAAATCGCAGCACGCTGATACCAAATGTGCCATGGGCACGACGACAGATGCTCGGAGATATGTTTTTGATTGAACGTGCAAAGGTACACAATTCGGATTTTTATAATATACTGGATCAGGGCCAGATTGAGGTACAAACGATAATTCGGTTCCGAGTTCTGAAGGCTAAACACTTCTCAAGTGCTCTACTTATTCACTCGTCACTCAGGTTGCAGGGTCAACCACTCGAGAGCCGATGTCACACTTCGGCTCAACGTTCAGTTCCCGATCCGATCTCATTTCTAATTCCGATTCGTCATTCTCGATTCAGATGTTATGCCGACAGGCTGACACGATGACTGCCCCACAGTACTGTCATACTACTGTACTGTCATACTGTCATACTGTCATAGCGTCATACTGTCATACTGTCATAACCTTAATATCCGATATTCGATTTCATTGTCTTTTCAACCCCGATGCGAATCTGACCATTCTTCGAGGGTCTGACTGAGTTCCACGATGACACCCCCCACAGTACTGTCATACTACTATAGTGTCATACTGTCATACTGTCATAGTGTCATAGTGTCATACTGTCATACCCCGGACATCTGGTACTCATTCTCATCGTGATTTCAAGCCCAATTTCACTGTCATCGTGTCAATCCCAGATTACCCCCGATGACACACATACGGACGCATAGGCATATCGGCTCACGCTGTGCCTCCGGGCACAGGTCTTGGTAATTGACAACTTCGGAAAATATGAGGTTATTTGCGCTCTATGCGGAATATTTGCATTCGAGTTCTTGACCATGATGATTTCTTTCCTTAGTGAAGTAAGAATGTTGCTTATGAAGTAATGAACTAGTGTGGCGTCGATATTTGAATATTAGTTGGGCGAATTCGCGAATGGCCGATGGAGCGGGATTTTTATGGGCGAATTCGCGAATGACCGACGAAGCCGGATTTATTATGACACTATGAAGTATAAAGACAAAATACGTGGACTAATTACACAACGTGGATTTCAAACACAAAACTTACGGAGTTTACACACGGCATCCCTATTCTCCCTAGTAAGACGAATGTTCCGCATCCCCCCCACTCCCGGGAGCAATGTTCGTCCGCCCTTTCCACATTTCGCATCGTCCGAGCCATGCCCGGCCATCGAAGGTCCAACCAATCATCTACACGCGATGAAAAGTCAAAATCCTTTAGGAACTACATATGATCGTATGGATATTTTCAGACTATTTTCGATATTTGTATTATATTCGAATATTTGTATTAGGGGCCCGGAACCTCCCTAAAGGGCGAGTGGGCGCACGGAGTTGTCTATACAAAAAAAATCGAGAACATCCGACAAAAATTCTTATAACCTATATAGATTTCTCGGTGCGAACAGTTAATTATTCAAGAACTCACATAGGTATCACATAAATGTGGTCTGATGACATCAAGGTATCATTCGTGTCAAACGCCAATCGAATGGCTGTAGCGTAACACATATACGATGATGGGCGTCACGGCGAGATAATGATCCTTACATGCATGGATGGTTGGGAACGATTACCTCCTTTGCGCGTGTATATCATGACTGTGCGATGTATCCATTTCTATAGCATCCAAACACTATCACGACAAACCATGCAATTCATACACACTGATATTTTATAAGCGTGTCGATAAATATCACTGCTGTAAAAATTTCTAACCGTACTTCTACTATACCCAAAGTCACCACGCTGCAGATGAATGCTGTGAGGAAATCGCACACGGTCATTATCAATTTCTATAACCCTAAACCCGAAAACCCCAAAAGTTTTGCGAGAGATTTTTTTTTTGAAATTCAACGTCCTAGTAGGGGAACCCCAAAACGATTCACCAATCCCATGTTTATACCATTGGACATGGATTTGTTCGACTTTCACTTCGATCACTTGACTGCCGTGAATGGCACATTTCCCCCCTGTAATTACGAATCCTGAATTTTCTTTTCACCATGGAGCGCACGATCTCCAAAATGTTATCGAGACCGCCTATTTATACATGATGGCATAGCCTACCAATAAGCTAACTTCGATATACCACGACCTGTACATTCGAACCGATTGGGCACACTTCGGTAAACTCATGTATGCCTTGGTGAGCATACCAATTGATTCGGCGATTCACGAAAGTATGCTTCCACTTACGCAAACCACTGTGGTTCATACCTCTCGAGTCTTACAAAACCCTTTGCTCATCACGATTTTCGAAGTCGAATGCGATTCGAACATGTAATCATACCGAGTCAGCATATACTTCTCCTGTTAGGAAATGGGAAAAAGGATAACCACAGGACTTTTCTTCTCGAAAACACTGTCCGATCCCTTCATGTTTAATTCAGCAAATTTCAACAAAGATACAACTTGCAGTTCACCAATTCGTCATTTCATGCATGTTAGTGGTTTGCAACGCCACGATGTGAAACGCCACGAAGTTCAATGACGGCGAGCGGGGTGATGAACGTCACGAACAACTTAACTATTGCCCACCTCTCGCAGTCTATTTGGCGCAAAATGGCCGAAGCGTTGTTCACGCGTTGATGCTGACGAGCGGGAATGTGAGTGGAGTATGATGCCAAATGGGAGCAGCAAGCAAAGAATGCCCTCCCACCATTATCTCAAAAGTCTCAATTCACATTGTTAAAATGCCATAGCATCACCTCGCTCATGGCAAAGAAAAACTATCATCGAAACATACCCTCGATGCGTTGGTAAGGAAGCGCATGCACATATTATGCATGCCATCCTCCTCCTCCTCCTCATCGCTTCCCCTGACGCTTACGCTATGCGGTGTCATGGCTTCCTCTGTAAGGAAATCATGTAGCTTTGGTTTTCATTCGCTCGGTGGCATTGATGAGCTCATGGGTGATAAGGCTATCATACATGGAATGGCCAGCTCCTCCAACGACATGTACTTCTGCCTGCAGGTTTCGTCCAGCATTCATCCCAATCGCGTTAAACAACTCACTGAAAATCACGAAAGAACTCTGAATTGGACATCCTCTCAACGAGATGCAGAAACGCCCACAGTTTCTTGTTTTTTTCAATCTCTAGGACCTTCTACACAATTGTCCCTTTACAAGCATTTTCCAACACACTGAGCTTAACCAGTAAAGTGAAGTCATGACTACATATGCGAGATGAGCGACATCAATTTTGTTTGAGCTGCCGCCATTCACTTTCTCAAATTTGGATAAATGCCAAAATTTGTTCTTGAATCGTTCATGAAAGCTTTCAAACTACTTTTACATGCTCAAGCACAAAGCAAGTTTGCAGATTATTGCTGGTATAAATGGAACATTGTTTCTTACCTCAGGCCATGCTTCATGCAGCTCCCAGATGGTGCATGCCTACAAAACTCTCACCCACCCACCCACCACCATCACCCACCACCCACACTGATCGGTCCAAGGATAAGCACACACAAACACACTGAGTGAGACATTCAGTGCGAGGGCTTCAGTCCCATAGAGTCGGCGCTGGGGGTAGAGGGTTGCAGGCGCAGATCGGTGGCGGGTGCGCAAGTTCAGATGGGGGCAATCCAGTTCATCAATCTCAGCCCCTTGGGACAGCCCTTGGGGATTCCGGCCGTGTCGTGGGTGGGCAAGCTCTCTTGAGACCAGGCTCTAGGGCAGGTAGAGGGCAGAGGGGTGATTTCGAGCGTAGGCTTGGTGGTGTAGAGATGGCTCGAGCAGTTCGGGAGGCAGAGGTGAACCGGCTCCAGAGACACGGCGGCAGCGCGCTGGCGGTGCAGATGCAGAGGGGCTCAGGTGGCTCAGTAAGGCTGAGGGGGTCCCATTCTTCACTAGTGAGCTCCGGAGAATCCAGATAAGTGTCCCTAAGTGTGTGCCGAATCCTTTGTGCCCTAGTGAGGGTACTAAGTGCAGCCGATCCTTTCTGGTTATGTGATGCCAAAGGAGTCGGTCCAAGGATATGCCACTGAGCAGCACGAGGTCCGCCAACAAAAGCGAGTCCACCACCATCTCTATGGGAAAAGCATTCAGAAACAGGGTGGGGCGTTGACAAGACACCAAACCCACATGTCCTAGTGAGCGAGAAATAAAGGTGTGGGGTTGATGGGAGCTCATCCAGCCTTGCAGTGCAGGTCCATCATGGAAATCTGCCATGCCGGCGCTCAATCCTAGTGAAGCCAAATGCAACTAAATCAGAGGGGAAACCCAGCTGCAGTGCATGCTCCACCAAGGTTTCCCCTACTTACCATGGGCACCCCAGAAAAATGGCAATATAAAATACCTCCTCCAAAGCGTATGGCCAACCCAGTATGGACAGGATTGACCCAACATACGTTGCAGTCTACACGGGCGGTGTCAGTCATTTGGCCCTCGCTCTCCATCTAAAAACCTTCCCGAAATCTTCGTGTTGCACACGACCTTTGACACGGAATTTGTGGGACGAGTCGTCCGACTTCATCCACGCACGATGTTATGCTTGCTGGCGGGGAACAATACCTCATCTATCATGACGAGATATTTCATCTGCTGGTAGCTTGTAGTGCTATCAACAGAGCCCGCCTCTGAGCACAGTGAAGGGTACTTGTGCATATGCAATATATGTGCCATCACTTGCTCAAGCAAATCGTGTGCGTTTGTACTTGCGGCTGAAGTAATACTGAGCTCCAGGCGCTGATTCTGGAGGGGTGGCACTACACTGTGTATTGATCAGCAAATGCCGAGACACAGCGGCCATTCCTAGGGGATCGGAATTCAGATGTGGTGGACAGATACTTGGGCAGCAGAGATCTGCCACAAGTAAGCTGATTGGTGACTTGAGAATGTAGCTTAGGAGACTCACCTCGGTCGAATCATAACATGTTTTTTTTGTTTCTTTGGGGGGATTCATGGAGAAGAAGAAGAAGCCGGACTTTCTAAGCTTAGCTACCTTGGGGTGAGAGAGCTTCTTTCAGCTGGACTCGTTGGCGTGCCAGGCACCGCTGACAGACAACCAAGGATTCTGGTTCGACACTCTAGCCCTGGCATTGACTGATTGAAAAGAAAATGTTCCAGCTAAATTGCCGGTTGACCATACCTTGTGTGAGCGGAAACAGCTATAGAGGAATTTCACGGCGATCCGCACAATAGAGGTACGGCCATTGGTATGGACGGGGTTTTCAATAGACCTGTCGATGCTCATGGAGAGCTCGGCAAGATAAATACCAGCTTCATCGCCAATATTCACCAGAGGCCATCTCGCCTTGAAAGGTCGGCGGCGCACCGGGCAGATGAAATCGAGACGTCCGTGGACTGCAATTGTGGGTATGTGCCGGATCTGGTCAATTCCCTGGATGACATACTCCATCCACCCACTCTATCACCATCAATAATTTGGCTACTGTAGACACATCCAATACACAGAGTCGAGAGTGACGCATGACAGCAGCTCAGCCTCTGTGTCGCACATCCAATGGCGCATGATAGTAGCTCAGTATCTGGGCGGCATTCGGTGCACGCTACACCGCCCCACAACGGCATCGGGCTTGACACTCTCAGACAGTGTGTTCGGCCCGGCCACCCGCGGGTATGAAATCAGGCGCTTCTTGTATCCCTTCGACAACAGGATCCGTACCTGCAATATGGGGGTGTTCGCAAGGAAGGCGTCGTGCAGGCAATAATGGCACTCCAGCAGAGCCTGAGCAGTGAACGTGGACATGGGCACTGCCTTGATCTCCTGCTCAGTTTCATCGAAGGCGCCAGGTCAGCAATCTGATGCCAATCTTCGGGAGATACAAGCAGACTGGATGTTGCTAATGCCATCCGATCTCATCAATACCGAACACATTTATGCATCGGCATTGAACTATCCTAACACTGACTGGGTTGTGCAACAATCGGCTGGTGCTGAGCCCGACAGATGGGGATGTATCACTGCCCAAGAAATCAAAGTTGGCGAAGTCCCAGGTCCAAAAATATCGGCAAACGAAACGAGCTGCAGACACAGACGGTGGGAGGGGGGTTCCACCACTGTGAAGCACACCTGCGTGGCTCTTTTGGCACCACTAGGAGATGGATTTCTTGGTTCACTGGACTTTGCGCTCTGCTGTGTTTGCTCTGTCACAGGGCGGTAGTAATGTGTCACCGACGGGAAGTAATGTGACAGGGAAATGCTCATCGACAAACTTACATTCGATGGGAACACCACATGGTTCAGCGAATTGAAAAAAATGAAACCGGGAAGCCCGGTCAATGAAGCTCGCCGCGCACACCAGAGGCCGAGGCTCGGTCCGCAGAGTGCGGCGCTTTCTCCTCAACGTGCGGGCGGATCCTCCAACCCTCGCCATCCCATGACTGCACCACATTGCTGGCGGATGTGAGCCTGCTCACCTGCCATTCAAGTCGGGCGAAGATGCAAGGTCAGAGATCGGAGGAACCGTGGGCCGGCTCCCATGCTGACATGCAAGAGAAACAATGGGAATGGGATTGTGATAAAAAATGGCACGCTTGATACGTAATTGGCACACAGCCGTGAGGGCGGCTGGGCACGCTTGATACGTAATTGGCACACAGCCGTGAGGGCGGCTGGGCACGCTTGATACGTAATTGGCACACAGCCGTGAGGGCGGCTGGGCACGCTTGATACGTAATTGGCACACAGCCGTGAGGACGGCTGGGCACGCTTGAATACGTAATTGGCACACAGCCGTGAGGGCGGCTGGGCACGCTTGAATACGTAATTGGCACACAGCCGTGAGGGCGGCTGGGCACGCAATCACGTGGTGGCACACAGCCGTGAGGGCGGCACAGACGCGACGATACGTGGTGGCACACAGCCGTGAGGCGGCTGGGCACGCTTGACCATGAGGTGGCACACAGCCGTGGCGGCTGGGCACGTGATGCGTGGTGGCACACAGCCGTGAGGACGGCTGGGCACGCAGATACGTAGTGGCACACAGCCGTGAGGGCGGCTGGGCACGCTTGATACGTAATTGGCACACAGCCGTGAGGGCGGCTGGGCACGCTTGATACGTAATTGGCACACAGCCGTGAGGGCGGCTGGGCACGCTTGATACGTAATTGGCACACAGCCGTGAGGGCGGCTGGGCACGCTTGAATACGTAATTGGCACACAGCCGTGAGGGCGGCTGGGCACGCTTGAATACGTAATTGGCACACAGCCGTGAGGGCGGCTGGGCACGCTTGATATCAAGTGTCAAGGGTGAAGCGCCCGGTTGGATTCATTGCCACCCTCTGAGCGCCTGAAGGCAGATGGCCGTGAGCCCGGCTTGTCCGCTTGCACGTCATCTCTAGGACTCCCCACCAGTGCGTGTGGATCATGTTTTGAACAGTGCAATCCTGCTAGCGCACTCAGGCGTGCGTGAGCTGGGACTTCAATGTCGCAGGCCCTTAAGGGCCCTCGGATTCAAACAGTCCACAACTCTTGCGTGCCACTCCGCGCAGCGCCCTCATGAGGCGTTCACGCCACGGCTCTATCAACGTATGCGTCAACCAATTCCTGTGTGACGCCTCCGCCCTGAGGCGGTCCAGCCTCCTTCTATTGCAGTTCTCTAGAAGCTGAGCTGCTTGCGGCCCAGGGGAGTACGAGGGAAGGAAACGGGAGGAGGAGAGGAGGAGAGTTGCAGGGGAAGAGGGGAAGGCCGAAAAGGAGGATGAAGGGACGGGGTGAAGAGCGGCGACAGAGAGGGAGAAGGGCAGTAAGGAGGAGGCTCTCACTGCGCCGCCAAGAGAGTGCCAGCTTCCTGCTGCTCGAGATCGTGTCGCTGAATCAGGAGAGGTCAACTGCTCGTGGTATAGTTCAATGACATCCCTGTCATCCCCCTCACCAGCATGGCCTACGGCCTGCGTCCCAGCAGCCACAATCACGCACTCACGTCTGGATCACTAAGCCTCAGGCGCAACCCACAGCATTCTCTATGAATTTTCAAGGAATTCACACATTCAGGGTAGTTAACCAAGAGCTCAAATCACAAACTTTCCACATGCGTCATCTACCAGCAAACCTCTATGCTAGATTGATGTTGCTCCTGCAACCTTCCCCTTAGCTCACACAGCTCTGGTTCGTTGCTCGGTTAATTTGCCAGCACAGCGCGTTGCCCGGAGAGATGCGATGGCGACACACACTGGATGGCGTGAGATCAGCCGACAAAAGCCAGCCGACCATCAACCCAGTGGATGTGAGAAGCAAATCAGGAGCAGGGTGGGGCCTTGACAAGATACCACCAACTCATACATATTCCCAACCCATAAACAAAGTAGCATGGAAAGATGATACGATGTGACCGATCATCGCCCAACAATTGCGATGGGACACACACACATCAGAGACCTCTGTGCTGAGCCCCACGGAGGCGCCAACCTATAGCAACCTTCCCCCTTGAGCACAATGTGCCGCCATGCTCACAAATTACCTGGAGATACGCTTTGAAGGCTGCCGGCACCAGTTTGCTCGCGCCTCCCTGCACTCGGTTCACGCCTCAGCACGCGGCGAAACACTGCTCTGCGTAGTCTGTCAGCGGCCCCTAAAGAAGGGCATCCCGCACCCTGCGGACAGAGAACTGCTCTGCAGGTCAAACACGGATAACGCAACGCTTTTGCATCCACGCTGGCCAGCCCCTCGCCATGCACGGACGCGCCACGAGCCTGCTGGGTGGGGGCATTAGTGCATCCACGCTGGCCAGCCCCTCGCCATGCACGGATGCGCCACGAGCCTGCTGGGGGG